>JAKSZP010009228.1:0-296843 GCA_022478985.1 Massospora cicadina
TGTAATCTTGAGTTTACTGTACAAGTTGTTATGTGCGTTGTAATAGTAATAAATGATATAGCTAGTTATAGATAATTAATTTATTGGTGCTAGTATGAAAACAATTACCTTAGTTAATCTTCAGCCAAAATAGAGTACTGCTGTTTCCAACGCGCTCTTCTAATCTTGAAGATATTGATAGACTGAGGGAATTTTTCCTGCCAACGTTATCTCTAATGAGACTTGGTATTGGAACTATACCTAATTCTAGGTTCAGAAGTTTCCAGTTACTCTCTTGATGCAGGAGCCTGTGTGATCAGAACACTAACAAATAGCCAAAGGATCCTTGATCCTTCCAAATTCTACTCTCAAGAGTTAATTACAACAGATGTAAAATTAAGCTAAAAGTTAAAGTATTTGATTTTGAACTAACCGTTATTAAAAAGGCTATTGGTTTTTATAGGCAAAAAGCTGACAACTCTTTTGTATGACTCATTAAAAATCAACAGCTTGGTCTTCCAAAACTTTTGACTCTAGGATTAACTTCAAGATATTACAATTCTTTTTCCTAAGTTAATCCTCAGTAGTGTACCCTTTTACAGATTGGCAGCAATCACATCATTTCAGAACATATGTACAGATGGTATAGGGTCCATGTTACCTGATTATGACTGCTATACCACTAAACAAATGGTAAAACTCTTCAGTAGCTTCATAAAGATAACTTTAATTGTTCAGTGCCTCTGCTTGAATGATCCAGCATAGCAATCTGAACATCCATTATTAAGCTCCATTGAATACTCATTTAACATTATTGGGGATGATCCCCAACGTTTATTAATCAAAACCAATCATCAGATTATATCCTTTGTTTAATTATATTTGATAATTTAGTCAGCAACCATTGCTGAACATTAGATTATCTAATAACAGTCTTCAAGTTACTTAATCTGCAAGTGAAATGGATAATGTGGTCAACCAGAATTCCAATTCATCCCCTGCTTGACCAGATTACCCAGCAAGTCAGCTTTTCAGAAGTAATTGCTTATTCTAAAGTTTAACTAACAAGTCTAGTTCTGAGGTCCTTCTTTCAGGCTTTACCAACTTAATAGTACGGCAATCTCCTTGTCACTGCCACCTCTGTAGAGTGCGGCCTTATGGCCTCTTGCCATATCAAGACTACTTTAGGCATTATTGCTAGTCATATCCTGGAAAACCTGTACTCCCCAGGTTGGGCTCTCCATCTGCAATCAGAGCGGATCTTTGTTCTTAGGGACTACTCATGGTAGGTCCAGTTTCACCCATCCTGTTTCACCCAACAAATTTCTTAGGGACTGCTCATAGTAAATCTAGTTTCACTCCATCTTGGTCCAACTAAATACTCTATCGCCTCAGGAGTACTTCCAGTGGACCCAGTTGCAACCTTAGCTGGCCCTGACAATTATCTTAGTGACATCAACAGATAATTTTATGTGGCAAAAAACCTTATTTTTAAATCTTTTTTATATTTTTTGACTTTTTGATCTTATACTTTTGTATTTTTCTTTTACATTGAAATTACCCTATCAGTAGGTTCAGAGGTCCGTTTTTTTAACTTTACAAGAGATTATGGTTCATAGGTCTTTGTTTCAAGACTTAATAAAAGATTATTTTTCATAGGTCACAGTTTCAAGACTTAACCACCATGACTTTTACTATACTTATTAGGTTCAGCGGTCCCATACAAACATTGCATTACTTTTTTTCCAAAAAAATACCTTTTTAGTTTTATATTCTTTAATACATTTTTTTCTTTTTTATATTGTATATATAATTTATAATTTGTTTTAAGATTGTTTGCCATCCCTAACGTCTAAATTAATTCCGCCAATAGATCTTAAAAATGATCCCTCAGTCATGCAGATCAGATTGGCAAGTAAGCTTCATTAGAGTTTTGATTCAAGTAGATTATTGCTCTCAGCATTTCTTTCCATTTTCATTAATTGATTAGCGTAAGGTTAAATGCCTCCATCCAAAATTTCTGGATCAATCACCTTTGAACTCAACCTCACCTTTTTTGCCTCAAGACTACTCACAGTAGACCCAGTTGCAAACTGAGCTGGTCCTGCTGATCCTTTTGATTCTAAGCAGATATCCGGCATAACAGGTTCTCTTGCAGTGCTAAATTGGTTCACATATAGTCAGAAAGGCCTTTTACTAAAACCTTGACATTTTTCTTCCTTCTCTTGTTCCAACAAAAGATCAACATTTCCTTGAGCTCATTCCCTAACTTTGGCAGAAAATTGTCCTGTCACATCACTTTTCTAAATATGATGTTCTGATTTATTTATCCATTTTTCCATTGGATTTTTTCCCCAATTAAGAATTAATTCTACTTATTGTTATATTCCTCTATAGAATCATCTTTGAATTCCGCCATTTCTTATCTCTTTACTAGCTGCAATTTCACCCTTCAAAATAGCAACATTGGTTTGTGTCACTGAGTACATCGCATTCTTGTTTAACATTGCGCTGATAACCTTTCCTGGGAATTTAGCTTTAAAACTTAACTAAAACCCTGTAGTAAGCTCCAACGTAAACTTTTTGACTACTGCCAACTGTAGTCTTGAGCTTACTGCACAGGTTCTTACGTGATTTGTAGTAGTAATAATAATTGATATTTAATTATAAACAAAAAATTGAATTGGTCTAGTATGAAGATTAACACAGTTAAAACTTCAGCCAAAATGGAGTACTGCTTTCTCTAAGAGCTCTCCTGATCTTAAAGATATTGATAAACTTTAGGAAATTTTCACTAAACGCTTTCTTCTAGATAGGACTTGGTATTATAACTTACCTAATTTTAGGTTCAGATTAATTCCAGTTACTCTCATGATGCGGGAGCCATAGAGATTATTACACCAACAAATAGCCAAAGGAACCTTGATCTTTACATATTCTACTTTTAAGAGTTAATTACAACAAATGTAAAACAGGATAAATGTTAAAGTATTTGATTATGAACTATTTGCTATTAAAAAATGCTAAGGGGTCTTATAGGCAACAATTGGACAACTTTTTAGATGACTTACTAAAATTAATTTATTGGTCTCCTGAAACTTTTGACCCTCAGTGTTAAAATCCAAGGATTGCTTGCTTGATTAATTTGATCCTGCAAACTTAATCAGGAAGAAGTTTGGCCAAATTATCCTAAATTTTGCCAGTGGCTTATGGTATTTTGACCATTTGGAAACTCACTAGGCATATTTAAATAGCCCTACTCTTCTGGTTGATATTAAACTCAATTTTCCCTTCACAATTGGGAACTTCTTCAGAGGCAGGCAAAGTTAATAGCTGTGGATTTGGTACTTACAGCTTATTAAAACACTCCAAATATGAAACTCTGATAAAAACTGGAAAGAGATAAAATTGAAATAGATCTTTATTTAGACTATGTTATTTGATGATTATTCATTAGGCCAGGAGCCATTATTTATACCTTTAGGGAATCTCCTAGCCACATTTGAGCATGCAATTTCAACAGATTATTCTCCACCTCAGTTCAGCCCTTGAACTGATACAGCTATGACTTATTGCTAGGTTTATTGGTGGCAAAGTACTCTCAAATTTGGAAGAATTTCAGAACAAGAATTACATCAATGAGTGTGCAAAATTGTCCTAGGATAATCAGCAGTATGAGTTTCGTCATACTGCTGATGAAATACAAATTCTGGGAAATTTTGGCATCGATTTAATTAAATGATGCGCCCTTAATTGGGGCATCAGCAGGCCACTCTTGATAGCACTAGGTACTCCCATTCAGGCAGTCCATGTGTGAGTGCAATTGTGCCAATTACAAGGAGTGACATACAAAATTTGCCATAGGGTGAAGATGGTTATTCTTAGGACCAGCCCAATTTGTGTTTTTATCATACAGCTGATGGAAACAACTACCTAATTGGGATGTCAACAGGCCCTCTCAATAGCACTAGGTGCTCCCTTTCAGGAAGTCCATGTGCAAGTGCTATTGTGCCAATTACGCAGATCAACATATGAATTTTGCCCTAGGGCGGAAAATTGATTATATTATTGTTTGTCTGACTGTCCATGGGACTTTTAAACATTAACTTTGTGTCAGTCCCAAATGATTTTGTATACTAGTTAGTTGATTGTGTTCCTGATAATTGAGAAAATTGCCAAGATTTGATGCAGAGATAATTGTCTATAATGTGCAAGCATATTTGGCCCAAGCTTTTTAATATAGTACTTGATTGAATTGAAGTTGAGATCTTTGGCCTGAGCCGTGTAGTTGCAATAGACTTTGAGGTGAGAACCAGGGTAATAGCTCAAGCATTGGGAGGATAATTGGCCCAATCTAATGGTTGCTGAAGGGTTTGATTTTTCAACCACCAGGATCTGACACTGCTGACAAAATATTAATTCTGGAAATTTTGACATCATTTTAAGTAAATGACGCACCTTTAATTGGGGACATCAGCAGGCCGCTCTTATAGCACTAGGTACTCCCATTCAGGCGGTCTATGTGCAAGTGCTATTGTGCCAATTAAAAAGAATTGACATACAAATTTGCCATAGGGCTGGAAATTGGTTACAAGTTTTATATCTATTTGGTCATGAGATTTTTAGACATTATCTTCAGGTTGATCCTGAACGACATTTTATGGTGAATAACTGAAATTGCTCCCAATTAGTCAGAACCAGTTGCCAAGCTTTGTTGCAGTGTAATTGTCATGAATGTGTGAGTGTATTTGGTCTGAGCTTTATAATTGAATTGAATTGAATTGACATTGAGATAATTGGCCTGATACATGTAATTGTAATAGGCTTTAAGTTGAGAATTAGAGTAAAAGCTCAAACATTGGGAGGATAATTGGCCCAATCTATTGGTTGTCAAAGGTTTTATTTTCAGGTCAACCACCAGAATTTGACACTTAGGATTAAATTTCAAATAATGGTGGATTTCTTTGCCTTAGTTAATACTCAGTAGTGTAACCTTTTACAGATTGGCAGCCATCCCTTCATGTCATGATCCATACATATATGGTATAGGGGCCACGTTGACTGATTACTATTACTAACTACCCCCAAAACAAGCGTTAAAATGTTTTGGCAGCCTCATAAAAATGACTAAATTGTTCAGCGTCTCTGCTTGATTGATCTGTCATGGCAATCTGACTATTGGCTATTAAGCCCTTATTAAATTTTCATTTAATATTGTCAGGGATTATCCCTGATGAAACTTTAATTAAAAACTAATTATCAGATTATATTTGGTTGATTATGACTGATAATTTAGTTGGCAACATCACCAAATTAATAGATTGTTCATTAAAATCTTCAAGTTACTTAATCTTCAAATAATATGGATAATGTGGTCAACCAGAATTCCAACCCATCCCCATGTTTGCGCAGACTACTCAGCAAGATTTTTTTCAGTGATTCTGCTTATTCTCAATGCTTAACTAACAAATCTAGTTCAGAGGTCCTTTCTTCAGGCTAAACCAACTCATTAGTTCAGCAGTCTCTGTAAGGAGTGTATCTATAAAGCTCCAGTTCCAGTAGAGGTGGTGGACAAGGGCCCAACTCACTGCTAATGAACACTTCGCTGAGTTAAGGGTAAAAAAGCAACACCCACTAGGGCAGTGCACAGTGTGGGATCCACTAAAGGAGGCCACAAATAATATTTAAAAATAGAATATTTTACTTTTTATTAAAAGTATAAAATAATACTTATTTTGGTTTTTTATGTTTTTTATTAAACAGGCAGGGCAAAACCAAGAAAGGTCCTTTTCTCGATACTAGATTTTCCTATTTAAACTAGTTCAAATTTTGAGACCATCGTTATTCAAAGCAAAAGAAGGCAAAGATCAGTTGTCTAAATTAGGAAATATAGGCTTTTGGCCTATCAAATCGAAGATAAATATTTTGAGGCAAAACTGAACCATGGGGTAACAATTTGATGAATTGTATCCAATCACCAGCAAGTAAAATCTTCTCACCTCAGTGGTGGTCAGAATCAGGTGGTACTGATTGGTTAATTTTCACCCTATCATTGTCAAGTAATATCTTCTCACCTCAGAGGTGATCAAACCCAAGTGGTAATAAACACCCCAAATTTGGCTGAGAAGTCAGAGTAATCCTATTATTAGTTATTACCTTATTAAGCCAATTTTGGTTATAAACCATATCTTTCCGATAGCTAGGATTCCACCAAGAATCTGCCAAGGTCTTTTCGCCATGGGTACACATATCGTTGATAACCACAATATTATTTGAAGATTGGGCAGGTGATGGGCCAATCATAGTAGCAGATTTGGGGGCACTTGTACCTCCAACATTCTTTTTCATAAGTCAAGAAGGAGATTGACTGACATTGCCCCCCTCTAGAATGTTGGGAGGGGTGTAGGGTCATAGGAAGAGGCCATGTACCCAGTTTATGATAGTTCCTGTAGCCAAAGACTTTATAGAATACTCATTTCCTCTCTTATACATGATGGTAAATGGCCCCTCCCAGATTGATCCAAGTTTGCCACTATGGGGAGTTATGCAATTGTGGTAATATAAAACCCTATCTGACACTTGGTAAGAAGGTAGAGGATTTCGGAGCTTATTGGCAGCTTGGCCTTCTTTAGTAACCATTTTTGCGAGGTTGGTATAATGTATAGATAAGGCAGAAAGTGGAAACTCAACCATGCAAGAGTATTACTTCTTTCTGGGCTCTTTATTGGCTAGAAATAAGGGAACTTCATAATTGAGCAACAATAAGGTCTCTTGCTTCATATTGATAATGCCATCATATTTGATCATGAATTGCGTACCTATAAGCATCTCATAATCGTTGTTTTCCAAAGCCACTGTGGGGGCTGATAGGATGAGCTTCCTAATATGAATGGGAAGGGATGAGTAAGCACCCAGCGCGCGGGTGTTGTTAGGACCAGCGGTTCCATAGTCTTGGTTGTACTCTAAGTCAGGTGCCAGCTTGATTTTTTTCAACAGCTTGGAAGAGATTACATTTACTGGGAAGCTGGTATCTAGAATGGCCATCACCCAAACTTTTTGGATCACCACTTTGACCTTTGTAAGTATCCCTCCAATAGGGGGCGATAGGGCTAAGACCTCCTTGAGATGGAAATTGGAGGTTAGTTTACATGCGGTCTTGGGGTAATTTTTTTGGATGGTTTGCATGGTATGGCCATGCTGGATAGGGCGAATAAGGTGAGACAGCACCTCATCTGCATTGCTGGTGGTATCAATGACAATTGGCTCCCCTAAAATTTGGCAGAGATAGGTTTCTTTGGGTATGGTGGCCTCGTCTACTCCTCCAGCATTCAAGCAATTGGGGACTTCCACTTCAGCAGGTGCCCCTACAACGTAATAGCCAACCTCATCTGTATCCCCCTCAGAATTGTCCCCTGGGGTATTTGTAATGCGAGGTAGTGACATAAGTTGATTAAGTGAGTTAGGCGCATTAGGTTTGTCAGCAATAGGGGTGCCTTTCCCTATGCTGACATTTCTTTTCCCTGCTCCTGTTCCTCGGCGTCAGCTTTCTTTTTCTGACACATAGCCTCCATGTGGCCGACTTTATCACAGTATTTAAACCAAGGGCGTTCAGGACGTTTGGGTTTGGGTTTTGCTCTTTAGGGCCCATTATCTGAAGGGGCTCCTTCTTGTCTTCAATAGCTAGGGCTTGAGGCGTAAGCATTGAATCCTCGATGGTTAAAACATGAGGATGAGATCCTGCTCCACGTGGAATTTCAGGCTTGTGGAAATCAGCGACATCTATTAACGCTTCTTTGATGTCTTGAATGGTATGAAAATAGCGTTTTACGGACGTGATGTGCATCACTAGTGATGGGTAAGAAGCCACTCCAGTCAAAACGGCAGTTACAGCATCATCCAAAGTCATCATCTTGGAAGTTAACAACGTCTGTGCTTCCACATAGAATCATTCCACAAAAGCAATCAATGACTCTCCTTTTTGTATACTCATATGCATGAAGGCTTGCTTTTTCATGCTTTAAGCTTGTTTGGAGCTGAACGTGTTAACAAGGGCCTCTTTAACCTCGGACCAGGTGCTAAGAGCGTCCATTTGTGGGACCATCACCTCTTGTGCCATGCGGCCCAAACAGGAAAGGATATGTTTGGCCTTCTGTTGATCAGTCGACCCTTCCATAGCTGCTTCATAGACATATAAAAACGAAGCAATGCTACCCTCGCCGGGGATAAACTTGTCTTTGAACGTTGGTTTGAATGGACTAGATTCACCCCTGGTAAGGGTATGAATATCTGGAGCTTCTGTTATTGGAGCTTCAGTGCGGTAGCTCAACTGATCAAAGGTTCATGAAAGGCGATCAAACTGATCTTGCATAGCTTTGAGCTGGGTTTCCATTTTAGAGAGGGCTTCTAAAGGCTCAGATTCACACAGTCTTAATTGAGCTTTGATCCCTGATTTATAAGTTTCAAAGTCTTCCACTCAATTTTCCAATGCAGAGACTTGAAAACGAAAGTGTGATACCATTGAGCTTAGGCTTAGTTGAGCAGTTTCCATGGCTTTCACGCGGTTCTTCAGCTCCTCTTTCATTTGTTTACACCCTTCATCATCATGAGGGTGTGAGCTTAGGCCTTGTGCTCCATCCTTGATCTGCTCATATTGTTGCTTGACCCGCGTTAGTCAGCTGTATACTTCCTTTAACAGCTCTGGGCTTTCCAGCGAAGCTTTTATTTCTTTGGCTTCGATTTCACATGCAGTCAGACGACGTGCCAAATATTTGGTATTTCCCAATGAAGCTTTGAAAGCTAGCTCCTTTCCTAGCTGAACAACATTGGCCATGCGGATGGCGGTAGTGCTAGATGATTCATCCAACAAATGGTGTTCAAGCTCATCCACACGCAAAAAGGCCTGAATTAGCTGTTGCTCCACCGCAGCCACACGCTGTTCATATTTCTCTTGGAGGGCGGAGTCATGAGCTGTAAGGTCATGACATGTTTGCTCATTTTGCTTTTCAAGTTCTTTAGCAAATTCCTCCAACAACGAGCGGGTGCTAGTGGAGGATGCGTTCATTTCAACTTGGAATTTCTTCATGGCCTCCTCAACATACTTTACAATCCCAGTGTCCATAATAGTAAGTTGGTCATGCAGCTGTATGATGAAGTTGTGATTAGCTTCCACACCAGATTTGACTGCCACAAGATGTTCAGAGGTCAGTGGATACAACTTTTCATAGGCTGAATTCAGAGCTGCATGGATATCTAGGTGTTGATGAAGTTCTTCATGATGGCCGGCTAAGAGATGCATCATATGAACCAGAGTAGGGTGAGCAAACTTGTGGACATAGGTGGTCAAATTTGTAGGCTGCCCATAGGTCTCTGGGAGGACACTAGTCTCATAGAGAAATAGGTGGCATTCCTCTACCAACGACGCTCGTTAATGAGATGCAAGGTCGCCTGGGTTAAGGATGCCATGAGTGAGGTCTCTTACAGCTTCAGTGGCTGGCCAAGTGATGCAATGAGACTCAGGTACTAATATGGGCTCAACTTGTTTTTCTTCAAACATTAAGGTAGTAGGACTGTACATGTGATCATCTTCTTCAGTTCCTTCCTCAGTTCACACCCAATGGGTGACACTCTCCATTTCTTCTTTCTTTTTTAATACTTATTGAAGTATTCAGGGGACTTGACCCCCGCGTTGGGCTCCAATTTGTGGGATCTGCTAAAGGAGGCCACAAATAATATTTTAAAATGGAATATTTTACTTTTTATTAAAAGTATAAAATAATACTTAATTTGGTTTTTTATGTTTTTTATTAAACAGGCAGGGCAAAACCAGATAAGGTCCCTTTTTTTGATACTAGCTTTTCCTATTTAAACTGGTTCAAATTTTGAGACCATCGTTATTCAAAGCAAAAGAAGGCAAAGCTCAATTGTCTAAATTAGGGAATATAGGCTTCTGGCCTATCATATTGAAGATAAAATTTTTTGGAGGTAGAACTGACCCATGCGGTAACAATTTGATGAATTGTATCCAATCACCAGCGAGTAAAATCTTTTCACCTTGGTGGTGGTCTGACTTGGATGGTAATGATTGGGTATTTTGTTGGTAGTCAGACTCAGATGGCAATGATTGGCTAATGTCTGCCCTATCATCCTTGAGTAAAATCTTTGCACCTTGATGGTGGTTAGATTCAGATGATGATAATTGGTTTACTCACACCCAATCATTGACAGGTAAAATCTTCCTGTCTTGCAAAGGTTCCAATCCATGCAATTTTATACTCCTTGTATTTGACCAAGGAGTTGGAGTATTTCTATTATTAGCATTTACCATTTTAAACCCAATTTTTATGATAAATTGTATTCCTCCAGTTGTTAGGATTCCACTGAGAATCCACTAGGGTTTTTTCGTTGTGGGTATTCATATCATTGATATCCACATTAATATCTGAAAATTTGGCAGGTGATGGGCCAATCATATGAGCAGAATTGGGAACACTAATACCAACATTCTTTGTCTTAGATTGAAGAGGAGAATGTCTGACACACAGAAAGGTCCACGCAAGGATGGCACACATTTGGTGACATGGACAACTTGGAAGTCAGCAAACCAGACTGGTAAAATGCATATAAAATTGTAAGCCAAACGAGAATTTTATTCATTGAAGTCGACCAAAAAGGAAGGTTTTTCTTATGAAACCTACATAAGCAATGGGAGGAGAGTCATTATTTGGGGGAAATGGTGCCAAGCCTAAGAAAATAATAAGCGCACCCTATTATCATCTAGGGTACTGTACTTTAAGATTGACAGAACTTGAGTTATTGATTTTAGGTCAAGCCATCCCAGTTTGGGCAATATTGACCTCAAAAAGTTTTGAATCCCAGTTCTCTGAGCAAACAAATCAAACCATCATCATCAATAAAATAGATGGTGCATTTTAACGGCTTTCTGTAATGTAATCCAAGCATCACGCACATCCCCTGAACCAACCTGGGCATATCTAGCCTGACCACGTTGGTCTAAGATATGTTTTAAGTCAAGGAGCTCTTATAGCTTGACCATTTTGGACTCCTGACGCCCAGCATTGTTTTTATAATTGGTTCTCTCAATAATTTCATGTAGCTATGACAGTCTACTTCTCATAACCACCTCTGTAGAGCGCAACCTATGACCTCTTGCCATACCATGACTTCTTCAGGTATCATTACTGGTCATAAATGGAAAACATATACTCTCCTAGGTTGGGATTTCCATTTGTAATCAGAGCAGATCTTAATCATTACTAGGGACTACTCATGATAGATATAGTTTCAGCCCGTTCTAATCCTCCTAACACATTGCTTAGGGACTACTCACAGTAGATATAGTTTCATACCCATCCTGATCCTATTGAAATACTCTAGTGCCTTGGGACTACATCCAGAAGACCCAGTTGCAACATGAGCTGGCCCTGCCAATGACTTAGAGAACACCACCAGATGATTTTCTGTGATAAAAGTAAAATTCTGTTTTTATATCATCTTTAATACTTTTCATTATTATCTTATGTTATTTTTTTGTATCTTTCTTTAGCAATGAGACTTAACATATCAGTAGGTTCAGAGGCCCATCTTTCTCAACTGCATTACTGGTTCAGAGGTCCTTATTTGAACTTTATTAGAGATCATGGTTCAGAGGTCTCTTTTTCAAGACTTAACTACAAAGACTTAAACTATTTTTAATAGTTTCAGCGGTCCTATTAAAAATTTCTGCCAAGAAAATTCATTTTTTTCTCCAAAGACAATTCCATCTTACTAAATATACCTTTTCATATTTTTTTCTTTTTTTTGTATTCTAAATATTTTTTATAATTTGTTATAGGGTTGTTTGACATACAAAAATTTAGATTTATTCTGACAAATGATCTTAACATGAACCATCTAGTACTAAAAAAGATCTTAACATGATCTTCAACCATGCCAATCAGTTAGGTAACATTATCTTAAATTAAAGTTTTGATTTAAGTGGATTATTGCTCTCAGCATTTCTTGCCATTCTCATTAATTAATTAGCTTTAGGTCAAATGACATATCCATAATTACTGATACAATCACCTTTATTCTCAACTTTACCTTAGTGCCTTAAGACTACTCACAGTGGACCCAGTTAAAACTGAGCTGGTCCTTCTGATCCTTGTCATACTAAGCAGTTATTGGGTGGAACTGGTTCCCATGCAGTACTATATTGTTCTTCATATAATCAGCAAGGCCCTTCCCAAAACTTGGTATGTTTCTTCTTTTCTTGGTCCAACACAAACTTTACTTTCCTTTAAGATCTTTCCCCAAATTTTGGGCAGCAAATTGTCCTTCTGCACCACCTTCCAAAATGTGATGTTCTGATTTATCTGTCCATTTTGATCCATAATGTTCCCCATTGTATTCATTCCACTGATTGTTATATTCCACCATAGCATCATCTATTAATTCCGCCATTTCTTGACTCTTTACTGGATGTAATTTTTTTCTTCAAGATAGCAACATTGGCTTATGTCATTGAGTTCAACGCATTCTTGTTGAACATTGCGCTGATAACCTTCCTGAAAATTTGGCTTGAAAACCCAACTACACCCCTGTAGTGAGCACCAACATAAACTTTATAACTACTGCTCAATGTAATCTTAAGTTTACTGTATAAGTTGCTATGTGCTCTGTAATAGTAATAATTGATATATTGATTATAGATAGATAATTGGATTGGTGCTAGTATGAAGACTAAATTCTTAGTTAATCTTTAGCCAAAATTGAATACTGCTGTCTCTAATGCTTTCCTAATCTTGAAGATAATGATAAACTTAGGAAACTTTACCTGCCAACGTTCTCTCTAATGAAACTTGTTGATAAAACTTAACCTAATTTTAGGTTCAGAGGTTCCCAGTTACTCTCTTGATGCAGGAGCTTTCAGATACCAGAACATAATCCAATGGCTAAAGGATCCTTGATCCTTACAAATTCTATTCTCAAGAGTTAATTAAATCCTCTCATGAGTTAATTACAACAGATTAAAGACAGGGTAAGTGTAATTGTATCTGATTCTGAACTAATTATTAAAAAAATTCTTGGAGTTTTTATAGACAAAAATTGGACAACTTTTCAGATGACTCACAAAAAATCAACTGATTGGTCTCAAGAAAATTTTGACACTTAAGATTAACTTCAAATTAATAGTGAATTCCTTCACCTTAGTTAATCCTCAGTAGTGTAACTTTCTATAGATCAGCATCTATCCCTTCATTTCAGGAACCATTTATAGATGGTATAGGGGCCATGTTGGCTTATTATGGCTGCTAACTACCACTAAAACAAGCGTTAAAACGCTTCAGTAGCTTTATAAAAAATAACACTAATTGTTCAGTGCATTTTCTTAAATGATCTGTTATGGCAATCTGACTATTGGCTATATAGCCCTCATTAAAATACTTATTTAATACTGTTGGGATGATCCCCTAACAAAACATTAAATGAAACCAATCATCAGATTATATCCTTTGGTTAATTTTAACTAAAAATCTAATTGGCAACTATTGCTGAATAATAGATTTCCTACCAATCTTCAAGTTACTCAATCTGCAATTGAGTTGATAATGTGGTCAACCAAGATTCCAACCCATCCCCCTGCTTAACCAGACTACCCAGTGAGACAGTTTTTCAGAGATGTTACTTCTTCTCAAGACTTAACTGACAAGTCAAGTTCAGAGGTCCTTCCTTCAAGATTAACCACCTTATTAGTTCAGCAGTATCCTTCTCACTGCCACCTCTGTAGAGCGTGGTTTATAGCTGCTTGCCATATAGGACTATTTTGGGCATCATTACTGGTTATAGCTTGGAAAACCTGTACTTCCCCAGGCTGGGCTCTCCATTTGCAATCAGAGCGGATCATCTTCAACACTGGGAACTAATCATGAAGGATCCAGTTTCAGCTCATCCTGATCCTTTTAACACATTATTTAGGGACTATTCATGGTGGATATAGTTTCACCCATTCTGATCTTACTGACATAATATAGTGCCTCAGGACTACTTCCAGTGGACCCAGTTGCAACATGAGCTGTCCTTGCCAATCACCTTAGGGAACACATCAGATGATTTTCTGTGGCAAAAAAAAAATCTGCTTTTTCTATCATTTATATATCTTTAATCTTTATCCTATATCATTTCTGTATTTTTCTTTTGCAATGTACTTAATTTATCAGTAGGTTTAGAGGTCCATCTTGCTCATCTACATTACTGGTTCAGAGGTCCATTTCTTAAACTTTACCAGTGATCCTAGTTCAGAGGTCTCTGTATCATTCTTAAACAAAGATTTTGGTTCATATGTCTGTTTCAAGACTTAACCACCAGGTCTTAAACTATTGTTTTAGATATATTGGTCAAATTAAAACATTACATTTATGTTTTTTCTTTTTCTCCTAAGAAAGTTTTCTTCTTAATAGATATATATTTTAATAGATTTTTCTTTTTTATTTTGCATATAATTTTTATAATTTATTCTAGGATTTTTTGCCATCCCTAATGTCTTGATAATTGCCGCCTATAGATCTTAACATGATCCCTCAAACATGCCGATCAGTTTTGCAACATTAGCTATATTAGAGTTTTGATTCAAGTGGATTATTGCTCTCAGCATCTCTTGTCATTTTTCATTGATTGATTAGCATAATGGTGACCGACTCCATCCACAATTTCTGTATTAATAAAAGCTAAACTCAAATTTAAATTAGTGCCTCAAGACTACTCACAGTGGACCCAGGTGCAATCTGAGCTGGCCCTGCTAATCCTTGTCATTGTAAGTGAAAATTTGGCAGAAAAGGTCCCCATGCATTGCTAAATTGTTTCACATATAGACAGCAAGTACTTTACCAAAACCTTGATATGCTTCTTCCTTCTCTTGGTCCAAAACAAGATTTAAATTTCCTTGAGGATCTTAAACCCAACTATGGCAGCAAATTGTCCTGTTTCATCACCTGTTTAAATGTGGTGTTCTGATTTACTTGGCCCTATTGATACATTGTGTTTTCCCCATTAAGATTTGATTCTACTTATTGTTATATTCCTCCATAGCATCATCTTCAAATTCCACCATTCCTTGACTATTTACTGGATGGAATTTACTCCTCAAAGGTAACAATATTGAATTTATGTTATTAAGTTCAACGCATTCTTACTAAACATTGCCTGAGAAACTTCCTAGGAATTTGGCTTAAAACAAAATTACACCCCTGTAGTGAGCACCAACATAAGCTTTTTGACTACTGCTCACTGTAATCTTTAGTTTACTTTACAAGTTGTTATGTGCGTTGTATAAGTAATAAATGATATAGTCAATTATAAATAATTAATTGAATTGGTGCCAGTATGAAGACTAAAACCATAGTTAATCTTTGGCCAAAATCAAGTACTGCTTTCTTTAACGCTCTCCTAATCTTGGAAGATATTGATAGACTGAGGGAACTTTTCCCGCCAACGCTTCCATCTAGATGAGACATGGTATTGGAACTATACCTAATTATAGGTTCATAGGTTCCCAGTTGCTCTCTTAACGCTGAAGCCTGAGTGATCAGAACACTAACAAATAGTCAAAGGATCCTTATACTTCCAAATTCTACTCTCAATAATTAATTACAACAGATGTAAAATTAAGCTAAAAGTTAAATTATCTGATTCTTTACTAATTTTTAAAAAAATTCTAGGGGCCTTATAGGCAAAAAGCGGACAACATTTTTGTATGACTCACTAAAAATCAACAGCTTGGTCTTCCATAAACTTTTGTTTCTAGGATTAACTTCAAAATATTGCAATTATTTTACTAAGTTAATCCTCAGTAGTGTAACCCTTTACAGATTGGCAGCCATAACATCATTTCAGAACCATGCACAGATGGTATAGGGTCCATGTTACTTGATTTTGACTGCTAAATCTCCACTAAAACAAGTGGTACAACTTTTCAGTAACCTCATTAAGATAAATTTATTTGTTCAGTGCCTCTGCCTAAATGATCTGGCATAGCAATCTGAATATCTACTATCTTTTCTCATTGAATACTTATTTAACATTTTTAGGGATGATCCCCAACGTTTATTGATCAAAACCAATCATCAGATTATATCCTTTGGTTAATTATATCTGATAATTTAGTCAGCAATCATTTCTTAACAATAAATTGTTTATTAAAACCTTTAAATTACTTAATCTGCAAGCGAGATGAATATTGTGGACAACCAAAATTCAACCCATCCCCATGCTTGCGCAGACTACCCAGAAAGATAGTTTTTCAGAGGCTTTTGCTTCTTTTTGAGGCTTAACTAACAAGTCTAGTTAAGAGGTCCTTCCTTCAGGCTTAACCAGCTCTTTAGTTCAGCAGCCTTTATCTCAGTGTTACCTACTTAGAGCGTGGTCCTATGGCCTCTTTCCATACCAGGACTACTTCAGACATCATTATCAGTCATAGCCTGGAAAACCTGTACTCCCCCAGGTTGGGCTCTCATTTTGCAATCAGAGCGGATCTTCTTCATTCCTAGGGACTATCATGGTAGATAAAGTTTCAGCGCATCTTGATCAAACTGAAATATTCCTAATGCCTAAAGACTACATACAGCGGACCCAGTTGCAACTTGATATGGTTGCTGATCCTTGTCATTATAAGCAGATATCCGGCAGAACAGGTTCCCTTGGAGTGCTAAATTGTTCCACACCTATACAGCAACGCCCTTTCCCTAATCTTGATATGTTTCTTCCATCTCTTAGCACAACACAAGATTTACACTCCTTTAGGCTATTTCTGTCATGGTCACATGACATCATAGTGGGGACCAACCCCAAGGTAAGGCTGGGCGCCAGGTGGCCCAGAAGGTGATTTTTCAGGCCCTCACTGACCTTAGGCATACCCTAGACCAATGCTGGGTATGGGAAAAATATGCTCAGGTTGGTACTAGTGGGGTGCCAAATACCAACCCCTTACATCAGCCCAGGCATTGAAACAAATGATTTATATAAAGAATGCAGATGTTTCAGTTCATTTGGTTGAGGAACGGGGTTTCAAAACCTGTATCATTTAGAAATCACACGTTCAGGTCAAATCCAACTTCAATTGATTACATGAGTGAAGTCAGTTTTGGCGTATTCTACCAATCTGGATGGTAGCATGTGCCTATTGGTGGGTCAGTGCTTGGGTCCACTTATGCAAACCTCTTATTCCCCCATCAAAGTCCAAATATGTTTTCCCTGACCAACATTCCTTGTTGGTCGACTTCCCAAAAAACAATTTCCCCATTGTACCATTTTATTTATGATTTTCCTAAAAATCCTGTGCATGAACCTCTTTGAGGAGGTTTTGCACTCCATTAACCTTGCCATTTTGGACACAGTAATATTATAGCCTAATGCACCATTAGTTTGCCCAGGTACCCTCCAACCTGGGTCGTTTACCCCTTCTCTCTGTGTGCACTATAACATTTTTGGCCAGTTACCTCTTGCATTTCTTTGCTTGAGTTATTATTATTCCAGTACCATCTGCTGGGCACTAGTAGCTTTAGTATTAACGGCTAGTTTCCTTGCATTGGCTTTGTGCAACGTGCACCACCACGCTGGAAACAGGAGAGTCATAGACACTCTCCTTACACTTTCTCCAACTTTTGGGCAGCAAATTGTCCTGATGCATCACCTTTCCAAATGTGGTGTTCTGATCTATTTGTCCTTCTTGATCCATTGGGGTTCTTCCATTATGAATTTTCCACTAATTTTTATATTCCTCCATAGCATTATCTTTGTATTCCGCCATTCCTTGTCTTTTTACTGGCTGGAATTTACTCCCCCAAGGTAGCAACATTAGCTATTAAATTAAGTCTGGCGCATTTTTATCGAACATTGCGCTAATAACCTTTTCTGGGAAAATGGCCTGAAACTCAACTACACCCCTGTAGTAAGATCCAACGTAAACTTTTTACTACTTCTCATTGTAGTATTGAGTTAAATGCACAAGTTCTTATGTGCGTTGTATTAACAATAGTCAATATAGTCAAGTATAAAAAAATAATTAATTTGGCGCTAGTATGAAGACTAAAATCTTAGTTAAATCTTCAGCCAAAATGGAATACTTTGTCTCCAACGTTCATTCCCATTCTTGAAGATATTGATAAGCTTAGGGAACTTTTCCAGCAAACGCTTCCCTCTTGATAGGGCTTGGTATTATAACTAACCTAACTTTAGGTTCAGAAATTCCCATTTAATCTCTTAATGCAGGGAGCCTGGGTGGTCAGAACACCAACAAATAGTCAAAGGATCCTTATACTTCCAAATCCAACTCTCAAGATTTAATTACAACATATGTAAAAACTGGCTAATTGTTAAAGTATTTAATTCTGAACTAAAACTTATTAAACATGTTAGGTTTTATAGGCAAAAATTGGACAATTTTATCAGATAACTCACTGAAAATCAACTGATTGGTCTCCTGTAAGTGTTGACTATTAGGATTAATTTCCAAATAATAGCAATTCTTTTATTGTAGTTGATCCTCAGTAGTGTAACCTTTTACAGATTAACAGCCATTCTTCATGTCAGGAACCATACAAAGATGGTATATGGGACATGTTGCCTGCTTTTGAATTCTAATTACCACTAAGATAAACGGAAAAACGCTTCATTAACTTCATAAAGATGACTTTTATCATTTAGCGCCTCTTCTTAAATGACCTGTCATGGCAATCTGACTATTAGGTATAAACCCTCATCAAAATACTCATTTAATATTGTTGGGTTAATCCCTGATGAAACAGTGATTAAAACTTCACATAAGATTATATATTTTGTTAATTACAACTAATAATTTAATTAGCAACCATTGCTGAACAAAAGATTGTTTATAAAAATCTTCAAGTTACTCAATCTGAAAGTGAGATGGATAATGTGGTCAACTAAGATTTCAAACCATCCCCAGGCTTGACCAGATTACCCAGCAAGACAGCTTTTCAGAGGTAATTGCTTTTTCTCAAAAATTAATTAACAAGTCTAGTTCAGAAGTCCTTCTTCAGGCTTAAGCAACTCATTAGTTTAGCGGTCTTAAACTCACTGCTATCTCTATAGAGAGTGGTCCTATGGCTTTTGCCATACCAGGACTACTTTGGCATCATTTTCAGTCTTAAATGGGACAGCTATTTCCCCAGGTTAGACTCTTCATTTGAAATCAGAGAGGATTTTCTTCAGCCCTAGGGACTACTCATGGTAGATCCAGTTCCAGCCAGTTCTGATCCTCCCAACACATTTCTTAAAGACTACTAACGGGGATCTAGTTTCAGCTCATCCTGATCCTACTGACATACTCTATCACCTTGGGACTACTTCCAGAAGACCCAGTTGCAACCTAATCTGGCCCTGCAAATAACCTTAGGGAACACTGCCAAATGATTCTCAGCAGGAAATTAAAACCTGATTTTTCTTTCTTTTTTATTATTTCTCTTAATTATTTTTTTGTGTTTTTCTTTTAAAATGATACTTAACCTATCAGTAGGTTCAGAGGTCTATCTTTCTCAACTACACTACTGGTTTAGAGGTCCATTTACTAAACTTTACCAGTGATCCTAGTTCAGAGGTCTCTGTTTCAATTCTTAACTAAGGATCATGGTTCATAGGTCTCTGTTTCAAGACTTAACCACCAGGACTTAAACTATTATTAATAGGTTCAGCGGTCCCATTAAAACATTTCAATAAATGGTTTTTTTTGTTCTTAAAAGATAATTACCTTATTAATAAATACATTTACCATATACTTTTTTATTTTTAGTATTGTAAATATTAACATAGCTTTTTTTAGGATTGTTTACCATATATAACGTTTATATTAATTCCGCCAATAGATCTTAACATGATCCCCCAACCATGCGGATCAGCTAGGCAAAGTTAGCTTCATTAGAGTTTTTATTAAAATGGACTATTTCTCTCAGAATCTCTTGCCATTTTCATTAATTGATTAGCATAAGGGTGAATTACTCCATCCACAATTTCTGTATCAATCAACTCTAAACTCAACTTCACTTTAGTGCCTCAAGATTACTCATGTGGATCCAGTTGCAATTAAAGCTGGTACTGCTAATCCTTGTTAAGCTAAGCAGTTATCCAGCTGTAAAAATTTACAAGGTGTTCTTATCAGCAACAACCCTAGTAACCTTTTTACTGCACTGGTTCAGTTTCCCCGTGTACTTTGTCTGCGTTGTATAGTAGAATGGATTATTAATTGATAATAGCATGACAACTATTATCCTTAGTTGAGTAGGAATTCTTATATTTCAGCCCAACGCTCAGCTAGTATTCCCAATTAAATAGTTGTAATGTTGTAATTGTAGTGATTTGTTTCCTCGTTATGTCCAACCTGATCTTTGCTGAGATTTTCTGGTGACAGTCTCTTTGGTCCAACACACAGTCAGCAGCAATCCCAGATTGTGTCTCCTTCTTCTCTAGATACCCACTCAAATCTTTACTCTCTTTGCTAAGAGTCTTCCAATTATTGCACACAGCAATAATATCCTTGAGAAAGAATAGCACAATAAAAGCTGATGATAGTTTACTTCTTAAACTATATACCAAATGAATAATTTAAAACTATATAACTTTTTTCTTAAAATTACTCCTTTTTTTATTATAGTGGATTCTAAGGAATTTATAGTGGGGAATTAGTCATATAACCCTCAGTTAACACCTCTTCGATGAAATGGCAGCTGTTGCCATTAGATAACCCATCCTCATCTCAACAGCAATGGTCTTCCTCATTCTGGCTAGGATTCTGTCATTAGACATCCTCAAGTCCTAAATGGAGTAGAGTCAGAAAACGTGTACCTAACGTTTTCCTCTTGATCTAAGCAAACCAACCATATTTGGCTAGCGATATGCTTAGGTACTGGGACTTATTACCCATTAAGGCAGGTCATGCACTAACTAATCAATTCGCTAGTTGCAGGTGGCATTACTCGCCTCACAACTTTCTATTTATTCTCAATCAGTTGATGATGAAACCTGACCAATCCCAATCAGTACAATTGATAGTTAATCATTATCAGATGCCCCTATTTCGTCAGCAACTCTGCCCAATGAGATCTTAAGTATTCATCTGGATTGATCCAAGATGGATGCAACTAGGAAAATATCCCAAAATCCCCCAAACATAGTTACTCCAAAACTTGGGCCAACCAACTTTTAATTCACTTCACCTTAGGGAATTTTTCCCTAGCAATCCCTGGTAATCTAGCAGGCTGGGAATATGGACAAAAATCCCAACACCAGTGTAACACGTTCCCTTGTAGTACTAGATTCTTCCACATATAGACAGCAAGTCCTTTTCCTGACTCTTGATATGTTTCTTCCTTCTATTGGTCCAACACAAGATACACTCCTTTAGGCTCTTTTTTTAGCTTTGGGCAGCATTTTGTCCTGTTGAATAACTTTTCTGAATGTGTTTTTCTGATTTATTTGTCTAGTTTGATTCAATAGGTTTTCCCTATTAAGAATTAAACTACTAATAATTTCCTCCATGCAATCATCTTTGGATTCAGTCATTCCTTGACTCTTTACTGGCTGGAATTTCTTCCACTAAGATAGCAAAAAGGTTTTTGCCACCAAGTTCAGCGCAATACTGTTAGACATTGTGTGATAACATTTTTCTATAATATTGCTTGAAACCTCAACTATACCACTGTAGTTAGCACCAATGTAAACTTTTTTAGCTACTGCTCAATGTAGCCTTGAGTTACTGCACAGGTTCTTATGTGAGTTGTAACAATAAATTTTTTAAATTATATATTTAAATTGAATTGGTGCTAGTTTAAAGAGAAACACTTAGTTGAATCTTCAGCCAAAAAGGAGTACTTTTCTTTAACATTCACTCCTAATCTTTAAGATATTGATAACTCATGAACATCTCCCTCCAACGCTTTCCTCTAGATGGGATTTGTTATTAAACTTAACTTAATTATAGGTTCTTTTTTTAGCACTAGGTGGTCCCAACCTAAAGGGGGATACACCGATCTAACCTAATTCTAGGTTCAAGGTTCCCAGTTATTCCATTGATGTGGGAGACTGAAATATCAGAACATCTAAAATTACTAAAGAATCTTTGATCCTACCAAATTCTACTCTCACAAGTTAATTAAAACAGATGTAAAAGCTGGCTAAATGTTAAAGAATCTGATTCTGAACTAATGTTCATTAAAAATGCTAGGGTTTTTATAGGCAAAAAGTGAACAACTTTCTCAGATGACTCACCAAAAATCAACTGATTAGTCACGTGAAACTTTTGACCTTTAGGTTTCTCTTCTGAATAATGACAGATTCTTTACTTAAGTTAAGCCTCAGTAGTGTAACTTTTATAGATTACAGCCATCCCTTTGTGTCAGGAACCATACACAGATGGTATAGGTTCATGTTGCCTGATTATGACCACTAACTATCACTAAAACAAGCATTAAAACGCTTCAGTAGCTTCATAAAAAATGACCCTAATTGTTTAGCGCCTCTGCTTGATTTGTCATGGAAGTCAGATTGTTGGCTATCAAACCCTCATTGAAACATTTATTTAATATTGTTGAGAATGATCCCTGATGAAAAGTTAAACAAAAAACTAATATCATATTATATCATTTGGTTAATTATGACTGATAATTTATTTGGCAGTTATCGCTGAACAATAAATTGTTTATTAATCTTTAAATTACTTAATCTGCAAGCGAGATGGATAGTGTGTTCAACCAAAATTCTAACCCTTCATCAATTTATCAGATTACCTAGTAAGAATGCTTTTCAGAGGTAATTGATTCTTCTAAAGACTTAACTAACAACACTAGTTCAGGAGCCCTTTCTTCAGAATTCACCAATTCGTTATTTCAGCGGTCTCCTTCTCATTGCTACCTCTGTAAAGCGCGGTCTTATGGTTTTTTCATACCAGGACTACTTTGGGAATTATTGCTGATCATAGCATGGAAAACCTATACTCCCCCAGGTTGGGCTCTCCATTTGCAATCAGAGAAGATCTTTATTTATAGGGACTACTAATGATAGATTTAGGTTCTTCCAATCCTGATCCTCACAACACAATTCTTAGGGGACTACTCATGGTGGATCTAGTTTCAGCCATCATGATCCTACTGACATAACTAGTGCCTCAGGACTACGTCCAGTGGACCCAGTTGCAACCTGAGCCGGCCCTTCTGATAACCTTAGAGAACACCATATGATTTTCTGCGTCAAAAAATAAAACATTTTTTCAATTTTTTTGTATATCTTTCATTTTTGTCTTATACTATTTTTTGTATTTTTCTTTTGTAAGGGACTTAACCTAACAGTAAGTTCAGAGGTCCATCTCTTTTAACTGCGCTACTGGTTCAGAGGTCCATTTTTTACTTTACCAGAGATTCTAGGTCAGAGGTCTCTGTTTCAAGGCTTAACCAAAGATCTTGTTCATAGGTCTCTTTTAGAGAATTAACCGCCAGGACTTAAACTATTGTTAGATTAAGCGGTCCCATTAAAACATTGCATTTATGTTTTTCCTTAAAGGATAAATCCATCTTAATAAATATTTTTATCATAGATTTTTCTTTTTTTCTTTTATATTTTATATATTGTTTTAGAATCTGTTTGTCATCCTTAACATCTGGATTAATTCCTACAATAAATCTAATATGATCCCTCAACCATGCGGATCAGTTAGGTGAGGTAGGTTCATTTGAATTTGATATAGGTGGTTTATTGTTCTCAGCATTTCTTGCCATTTTCATTAATTAATTATCATAAGGTCAAACGACTCCATCCACATTTTCTGGATCATTTGCCTTTATTACAACTTCATTTAAGTGCCTAAATACTACTCACAGTGGACCCAGTTGCAATCTAAGCTGGTCCTGCTGATCCTTATCATTATAGGCAGATATCCGGCGCAATAGGTTCCCTTGCAGTATTATATTGGTCCACATATAAACAGCAAGGCCTTTTACCTAACCTTGATATGTTTCTTACTTCTCTTGGTCGTACAAAAAGTATACATTCCCTTTAAGCTCTTTCCCCAACTTTGGGCAGCAAATTGCCCTGATGCACACGTTTATTAAAGTGGCATTCTGAATTATTTGTCCATTTTGATCTATTAATATCACATTAAGAATTAATATCACAAATTGTTATATTCCTCCATAGCATCATTAATGATTCCGCCATTCCATGACTCTTTGCTGGATTGAATTTCCTCCTCCAAGATACCAACATTGCTTGTGTCACCAAGTTTAGCGCAGGCTTGTTGCCACTGCGCTGATAACTTTTCTGGGGCTTTGACCTAAAAACTCAACTACACTCTTTCATTGAGCACCAACATAAAACGTTTTGACTACAGTTCACTGTAGTCTTGAGTTTAATGCTTAAGTTATTATGTGCTTTATAATAATGATAATTGATATAGTTGACTATCAATAATAGTTCAATTGGTGCTAGTATGAGATTAACACTTTAATTAATATTCAGCCAAAATGTAGTACTGTTGTCTCCAACGCGCTCATCTAATCTTGAAGATATTGATAAACTGTGGGAACTTTTCCTGATGTTGATAAACTGTGGGAATTTTTCTTATCAAATCTTTTTTCTAGATGGTTCCTTGAATTTGAACTTAACCTAAGTATAAGTTCAGAGGTTCCCAGTTACTCTCTTGACGCGGGAGCCTAAGAGCCAAAAACCAAAAAATAGCCAAAAAATAATTTGATCTTTTAAATTATACTCACAATATAAAATCACAATCAATTTATAAACAGAGTAGATGTTAAAGTACTTGATTATAAACTGATCTTTATTTAAAAATGCAAGGTGTTTTATAGAAAAAGTTGAAAACTTTTCATTTGACTCACTGGAAATCAACTGATTGGTCTCCTGAAACTTTTGACTATTGGATTAACTTCCAAATAATGGCAATCTTTTGCATTAGTTAATCCTTAGTAGTGTATCCTTTTACAGATTAACATACATTCCTTTGTTAGAAACTGAACACAGTTGGTATAGGAGCCTTTTTGCTGATTATGACCACTAAATACTGCCAAAATAAGAATTAAAATGATCTGATAGCTTTATAAAAATGACCATAATTGTTTAGCGCCTCTGCTTGAATGATCTGTCATGGCAATCTGACTATCTGTTATCAAGCCCTCATTGTATAATATTTAATATTATTGGGGATGATCACAATGAAACATTAATTAGTATTAATATCAGATTATATCCTTTGGCTAATTATGACTAATAAATTAAGCCAGAAACCATCACCAAACAATAGATTGCTTATAAAAATTTATTAAAATGCTTAATCTGCAAGTGAAATGGATGATATGGTCAGTCAAAATTCTAACCAATATGTGGGAAACCAGCTGATTTTTCTCGCTGGGCTTCACGCCAGCTTTCAAAAATGTTTCAATAAATTTGAAAAATAAAGCGCTATTAAAAATTGGGTTTTTATCAATTTTATTGTAGGAATGACAATGAGAAAAATGACATCCCTTGACATCCAACTGTTTAGTAATTAAAGTAATTTGAGGGTTGAGGGAATTTGGGAATATGTTTGGAATAGTTTAACCTATTCAGAATTAAGAAATATGAAGGAATATCGAATCATAACTTGGGATCTTGCTTCAGGGCAGCAGAGCAAATAAAGAGGAATTTTGATTAGCTAACATGTACCTGTGAGGTAACATTTTTATGTACTTAAGCCAATCACCACCTGAGAAATTTCTTGCACCTTGGGTAACCCCCACTAAGGCTATAAAAAAGGGGGTCCCCACATAGGTGCATTAGAGGACTTTGGGGAGGTGCAGGGAGTGCTTTCAATGGTAGCCCCAAAGTCTGTCATGTGGTCAGAGTAATCCTACAATTCAATTTTTCATTTGATTCCCATAGGGGTTTTGAACTCAAGTTACCCCAATTATCAGCGTTCCAATGATAATTGGCCAGGGACTTTTGGCCAATTTTATCAACTTTATTACTATTAAACGAGCTCTTAGCAACATTGGAAAATTGCAAATGGCCAAAATTTCCCTTTTTTGGTGGAAAAAGACCTAAAGCATTCTTATTTTGAAGCTGCAAAAGAAAATGTCTGACACCATCCCCCGCTTGACCAGATTACCCTGTGAGACAGTTTTCAGAGGTAATTGTTTCTTTAAAATACTTTACTAACAAGTCTATTTCAGAGGTCTTTCCTTCAGGCTTAACTACCTCATTAGTTCAGCGATACCCTTCTTACCACCACCTCTGTAGAGAGCAGTCATATGGCCTCTTACCATACTAGGTCTACTTTGCGCATAATGTCAGTCATAGCCTAGGATTCTGTACTCCACCAGGTTGAGCACTCCATTTCCAATCAGTGCGGATCTTTTCATTCCTAGGGACTAACATGATAGATCCAGTTTCAGCCTGTCCTGATACTCCCAACATGTTTCTTAGGAAGTACTCATAGTGGATCTAGTTTCACCCATCCTGTCCTACTGACAAGCTATACCGCATCAGGACTATTCCAGCAGACCCAGTTGCAACCTGAGCTGGCCCTGCCAATAACCTTAGGATCAGCATCAGATTATTTTCTGCGGCAAAAATGAGATCTTCTTTTTCTGTCTTTTTTTCTAATTTTCTAATTTTTGACTTTTTTATCTTATATATTTTGTGTTATACTTTTGCAATGTGAATTAACCTATCAGTAGGTTCAGAGGTCCATCTTTCTCAACTACACTACTGGTTCAGAGGTCCATTTTTTAAACTTTATCAGTGATTCTAGTTCAGAGGTCTCTGTATAAAGACTTAACCAAAGATCTTGTTCATTGGTCTCTGATTCAAGGATTAATTGTTAGGACTTAAACTATTATCAATAGGTTCAGCTGTCCCCTAGGAACATTTCATTGTTGTCTTTCATTTTTTTTTCTTCAAGGATAGTTTCCTTCTTATAAATATATTTATCAAAGTTTTTTTATATCATATACATAATTTTTTATAATTTTTTTTGGGATTGTTTGCCATACTAACGTTTGTATTGCTTTCCGCCAATAAATCTTAACATGATTTTTCAACCAAGCGGATCAGTAAGGCAATGTTAGCTTTATTCAACTTTGATTTAAGTGGATTGTTGCTATAAGTATTTCTTGCCATTTTTATTAACATATTGGTGTGAGGTCAAATGACTCCATTTACAACTAGCGTAATAATCAAATTTTTTACTTCACTTTAGTGCATCAAGTCTACTCACATTGGACCCAGTTGCAACATGATCTGGTCCTGCTAATCCTTGTTATTCTAAGCAGTTATCTGGCGAGACAGGTTCCCTTATAGTGCTAGATTGTTCCACATAAAGACATCAAGTCTTTTCTTAATATCCTGATATCTTTTTCCTTCTCTTGGTCCAACAAAAGATTTACATTTACTTTAAGCTCTTTTCCCAACTTTGGGCAGCAAATTGTCCTGTCTTATCATATTTCCAATTATATAATTCTAATTTACTTGTCCATTTTGATCTATTGGGTATTACATTAAAATTTATTCCACTGATTGTTATTTCTTCATAGCATCATTTTTAATTCCTTCATTCCTTGATTCTTTACTGGCTGAAATTTTCTCCTCCAAGATAGCAACATTGGCTTGTGTCACTGATTTCAGCACAATCTTGTTAGACTTTGTGCTGATAACCTTTTTCTAACTATTTGGCCTGATGACAAAACTACACTCCTGTAGTGAGCACCACTTAAACTTTTGACTACTGCTGATTGTAGTCATAGGTTTAATGCAAAAGTTATGTGCACTGTAATAATAATTGATATAGTTGATTATTATAAATTGGATTATTGCTATTATAAAGACCAACACCTATGTGAATCTTAAGCCAGAATGGATTATTGAAGTCTTCATTGCGTTCTCCTATTAGAAAGATTAAATTTTGGAACTTTTCCTCCAACGCTTCCCTCTAGATTGACTTGGTATTATAACCTAACCTTATTTTAGATTAAGAGGTACCAAGTTACTCAATTGATGCAGGAGCTTAGAGATCAGAACACCAACAAATAGCCAAAGGATCCTAGATCCTTACAAATTCTACTCTCAAGAGTTAATTACAACCAATGTAAAATAGGCTGAAATTTAAAGTATCTGATTCTGAACTAATCATTATTAAAAATGCTATTGGTTCTTATAGGCAAAAATTAGACAACTTTTATAGATTACTCACCAAAAAACATCTTACTGGTCACCTGAAACATTTAACCTTTAGGATTAACTTCTAAATTATGACGGATTCCTTTACTCATTAATACTCAGTAGTGTAATCTTTTATAGATCAGCATCTATCCCTTCATGTCAGTAACTGTAAAAGATTGTATAGAGGTTATGTTGCCTGATTATGACCAATAGCTACCACTAAAACAAGTGGCAAACGCTTCAGTAGCTTTATAAAAATGACCCTAATTATTCATCGCCTCTGCTTGTTCTGTCATTGCAATCTTACTATTGGCTATTAAGCCCTCATTGATATATCATTTAAAAAGGTTGCTATGATCCAAAACAAAATGTTAATTAAAACCAATAAGCAGATTATATTATTTGGTTAAATATGACTGATACTTTAGTCTGATACCATTGCTGAACATTAGATTGTTTATTAACAATCTTCAAATCACTTAATATGCAAGTGAAATGGATAATGTGGTCAACCAAAATTTCCAACAAATCCCCAAGACCAGACTGCCCAGAAAGAGAGCTTTTCAGAAGTTATTGCTTCATATCAAGACTTAACTAACAAATCTAGCTCAGAGGTCCTTTCCTCAGGCTTAACCAACTCATTAGGTCAGCGGTCTCCTTCTCACTGCCACATCTGTAGAGCATAGTCCTATGGCCTCTGCATGCTAGGAATTCTTTGGAAACATTTCTGGTCATAGTCTGGAAACCCTGTACTCCCCCAGATTGGGTTTTCTTTTTGCAATCAGAGCGGATCATTTTTATTCCTAGGGACTACTCATGGTAGATCCAGTTTCAGCCCATCCTGAACCTTCCAATAAATTTCTTAGGACTACTCATGATGGATCTAGTTTTAGCCCATCCTGATCCTACTGACATAATCTATCACCTTGGGAAGAATCAAGAATACCCAATTATAAATTAAGCTGGCCATTCCAATAACCTTAGGGAATACCAACAGATGAATTTCTGTGGCATATGTAAAAATCTGTTTTTTCTATTTTTTATAATTTTCGACTTTTTTATTTTATAAAATTTTGTGTTTTTCATTTGCAATGGGACTTAACCTATCAGTAAGTTCTGAGTTCCAACTTTCTCAACTACAATATTTGTTCAGAGGTCCTCTTTTATTAAACTTTATTAAGGATCATGGATCAGTGGTCTCTGTTTCAAGACCTAATTCAAAAAGCATGGTCCATAGGCCTCTGTTTCAAGACTTAACCACCAGGACTTAGATTATTGTTAATAAGTTCATTGGTCCCATAGAAACATTGCATTTATGTTTTTTCTTTAAATATAGTCTCCTTATTAATAATATACTTTTTCATGGATTTTTTTTCTTATTTTATCATATACATATTTTTCATATTTTGTTTTGGGATTGTAGCCATATATAACTTTTTGATTAATTTCACCAATAGATCTTAACATGATTCCTCAACCATGCGGATCAGTTAGGTAAGGTAGCTTCATTTGACTTTGATATAGGTAGATTATTGTTCTCAGCATTTCTTGCCATTTTCATTAATTGATATGTATAAGGTCAAATGACTTCATCCACATTTTCTGGATCATTTGCCTTTATTACAACTTCACTTAAGCGCCTAAAGGCTACTCACAGTGGACCCAGCTGCAGCCTGAGCTGGTCCTGCTGATCCTTGTTATTATAAGAAGATATCCGGCGTAACAGGTTCCCATAAAGTGCTAGATTGTTCCCCATATAGACAGCAAGGCCTTTTCCCAAACCTTAATATGTTTCCTTCTTCTCTTGGTCCAACACAATATTAACATTTCCTAGAGCTCTTTCCCCAATTTTGCCCAGCAAAAAGTCCTGTTGCATCACCTTTCCAAATGTGATGTTCTGATTTATTTGTCCATTTTGCTACATTGTGTTTTTCCCAATTTTTTTGATTTCATTGATTGTTATATTCCTCCATAGCATCAATTTTGAATTACCCCTTTCCTTGACTCTATACTGGCTGGAATTTTCTCCTCCAAGTTAGCAACATTGGATTGTGTCAGCGAGTTCAGCGCATTTTTGTTGGACATTGTGTGATAACCTTTTTTTAGGGATTTAGCTTGAAAACCCAACTACACCCCATAGTGAGCACCAACGTGAACCTTTTGACTACTGCTCACTGTAGTCTCGAGTTTACTGCACAATTTCTTATGTGCGTTGCAATAATAATATTTTGATTATAATAAATAATTGGATTAGAGCTAGTATGAAGACCAACACCTTAGTTGGACCCCCAGCAAAAATGGAGTACTGCTTTCTCCAACACGCTCTTCTAATCTTAAAGATATTGAAAAAAGAGGGAACCTTCCCCTCCAATGCTTTTCTCTGATTGAGACTTGGTATTATAACTTAACCTAATTTTAGGTTCTGAGGTTCCCAAAACTCTTTTGATGCGGGAGCCTGGGAGATCATAACAATAACAAATAGCCAAAGAATCCTTGATCCTTACAAATTTTACTCTTAAGTGTTAATTACAACAGGTGTTAAAACAGGAAAAATTTACAGTATCTGATTTTGAACTATCTATTATTAAAAATACTAGGGGACTTATAGGCAATAAGTGGCCAACGTTTCAGATGGCTCAAGAAATAAACTGATTGTTCTCCTGAAACTTTTGACCCCAGTGTTAAAATCTGAGGATTTCTCATCTAATTTATTTGACCCTAAACGCTTAATCGGGAAGAAGTTCAGCCAAATGATCCTCAATTTTGCCAATGGCTTATGGTATTCTGACCTTTTAGAAACTCACTAGCATATTTAAATAGCCTTACTCTTCTGGTTGATATTGGGCTCAATTTTCCTTCATGTTATGGGAATTTCTTCAGAGGCAGGGAAAGTTACAAGCTGTGGATTTGGCACTTTCAGCTTGTCAACACTCTCCAAATATGAAACTCAGATAAAAACAGTAAATAGATAGGAAAAAATTAGATTTACTTAGATTATGCTGTTTGATTACTCATTAGGCCAGGCGCCAGTATTTATACCTCTAGGGCACCTCCAGGCTACATTCAAGCACACAATTTCAACAGATTACTATCCACCAGAGTTTGGTCCTTGAACTGATACAACTATAGCCTATTGCTAGGTTTATTGGTGCAATATACTCTCATATTTGGGAGGATTTTAGGGACAAGAATTGCAACAAAAAGTGTGCAAAATTGTCTTAGGAGCACTTGATATGAGTTTCGTCATACTGCTGATAAAGTAGAAACTCTGTGAATTTTTCGGCATTAATTTAAGTAAATGATGCACCCTTAATTGGGATGTCAGCAGGTCTCTCTTTATAGCACTAGGTACTCCCATTCAGAAAGTCCATGTGCAAGTGCTATCATGCCAATTATGAGGATTGACAACAAAATTTGCCATAGGGCTGGAAATTAGTTATTCTTAGGACAAGCACAATTTATGTTTTTGTCATACAGCTGATGGAAATAGACTCCCTATTTCAGGGTGTCAATAGGCCCTCTCAATAGCACTATGTACTCCCATTTGGTCAGTCCATGTGAAAGTGCTATCATGACAATTACAAGTACTAGCATGCAAATTTTTTAGGGTGGGCAATTAATTAATTTTTTATGTCTATTTGTCCATGGGATTTTTAGACGTTATCTTCAGGTTTATTCTAAATAATTTCTTATGGTGAATAGTTAAAGTTGTTCCCAATTAGTTAAGACCAATTGCTGAGTTTTATTACAGTGATAATCGGCCTGAATGTGCAAGTGTATTTGGCCTGAGCTTTATAATTGAATTGAATTGACATTGACATTGAGATAATTGGCCCAATACGTGTAATTGTAATAGGCTTTAAGTTGAGAATTAAAGTATTAGCTCAAACGTTGGGAGGATAATTGGCACAATCTATTGGTTGTTGAAGGGTTTATTTTCAGGTCAACCACCAGAATCTGACACTTAGGATTAACTTTTAAATAATGGTAAATTCCTTTGCCTTAGTTAATACTCAGTAGTGTAACCTTTTACAGATTGGCAGCCATCCTTTCATGTCATGAACCATACAAATATGGTATAGGGGCCATGTTGCCTGATTACAACTACTAACTACCTCTAAAACATTCATTAAAATGTTTTGGTAGCTTCATAAAAATGACTAAATTGTTCAGCGCCTCTGCTTGAATGATCTGTTATGGAAATCTGACTATTAGCTATCAAGTCCTCGAAATAATCATTTAATATTGTTTGGATAATCCCTCAACTAAACATTTATCAAAACTAATCACCACATTATATCCTTTGGTTAATTACAATTAAATTAGTCAGCAACCATCACCGAATGTTATATTGTTTTTAATAATCTTTAGGTTACTTAATCTGTAAGTGAGATGAATAATGTGGTCAACCAAAATTCCAACAACCTCACTAAGGGTTACCTTATCAAAATGAGTGAATGGTATGTTCCTTAAGATATATATTATCCGCCCTCTATCTCATGGCCATGGACTCTCAATAACTTATTGTACCCTCACTCATCTGTGTTACCTGATGTTTGGTCAAATGGGGGAAGTGTTGTAATTGGTTTGATTATCTATAAGTTTATAGACTATATAATGATATATTCAATTGATACTTAGTTAAAGGAAATCCGTCCTTAGAGATCAGTATGATGCACGGCCACATTTCTATATGAATTTGGTCTCTTATCAATTTATATTGATGTATCCGCTATCACCACAACTCTATTTCTTTTTCCTGTACATTATAGACCACTGATGCTGTGGCTTTTTAATTTTATAAACTCAAATAGATTTTACATTAATATGCTATTTTACCACATGTCAGCATAAAATATCGTTAATATGGTTCTTTATAAATATTATGACCAGTTGCCAGTAATTTGAGTACATCTGCCATATTTCAATTACTTTGGCATATCAATCTAATTTTGGAATTTTCCCCTAAGCCATATTTACTTGCTTTCCTGACATAGTTTGATATTATGCAGGTAATCTACAAAGATTAAGGATGCTTAGTAATCATGAAACGTACCAATGAGAACTCAGATGGAGAGAGCATATCTGAGTAAGATCGCTATCTATAATGGGTTTTATCCTAATAACAACTTGATAGTCTACTAAGTTTTATATAGTGAACCTCTGAGCAACTGGCTATACTAGATACTATAGTTCTCCTTGATTTAATTAATAAAACATATTTATGATAACAAGGGTTTTTTTTACATTTTTCTCAGATTTCTGTCTTCAAACAGTATCTAGTGTTATTGTTTGTATGAAACTGGGTATCTGAAACCCAACGACTAAGTGCCAGTTCAACAAGTCTATTGCTACTAAACTGAGGAGTTTGTTAAAGCCTTTTGCAGAGTGTCAAAAGAGATGTTGTTGTTCAGTGTTTCACTAAAAATCACATTTATAAAGTATGCACAATGGGTTATGCACCAAGGGAAAATGAGAAAAATATTTAAATAAGTTATTTAGAAACATAAGTATAACATAGAATATCTGAATGATTTTTTCTAAATATAGAGGGATGAATTTGGGAGGAGCTATATTTTCTTAAGTTACTTGATACCCTAAGAAAAATAATCCTTTTTTAAAAGTTATAAATTGCTTTTTTTATCATCTAATGGTTCTTTTGAGCCATTTTCACATTGTGCGGTGGTCAAAAAGGAATTGAAGGTCTGAAAAAAAACAGTGATAACATTTATAAAGGTGATTACACAATGCATCTTCAAGGCACTGAAATTTTTGTCTATGACTTTCTGGAGAATGGAAGGCGTAATGCATAAAACTTTGCGCTCTATTGGTTTCAAGCAAACTCCTCTTTAACTTTTTAGGACAGTTAAACTGACATTGTTTATGTATTGTTATATGTCAGTATCCACTGGCAAAATGAAAAGTGATAAAGTAGTGATCTCCATTGTGTAGTTTGAGAAAATTATTGATGTGGATAAAAGGATGACATATTTTGGAAACAGACTTCAACATTCAGCATCAATGACTTATCATTGGCTCATCATTCTTTTTAACAAACAAAGGAAAAGAAGATAACTTTAGATGGCATTTTTATCCTGACTCAAGTATTTGTTAAGCTCTACAGCCACTGAGCCACCACAAGAAAAATAAAATAAGGTTGGGTGCATATTATGGGAAGTTCTTTTTTATCTACACAAAGAGATACATTATTTGTTCTAAAAAGGTATTTTAGAAGGTATAGCAGAATAAGATAGTCTATCAACTTTTTCTCTCTAACAAGAGGTTAAACCTTTTCCAATTTATATAAACAAGTGGACATGGTGAAGGTAACTTCAAGTATAAAATTCATATAAGTTCCTTAAATTTTTTTGTGTACAATTCAAACTAGCAAATTCATACAATTTGAACTAAAGCAACTGGCACTTTATTCCTAGCAGCTTAACTTTAAGCAACAGGTTGTTTAGGAAGATTAAAATTACCTGTGCATGCAGGGTCTTTTACCCTAAACAAGTGAACGTATTTTTTTCAAGATAAATACAATCCTTTTTTTAGTACTAGTGGTGCCCAACCCTAAAGGGGGAGCCGCCACGCATCTTATTCACAAATGGGCCAAACAAAGAGATTATTATAAATTTAATAAAATTCCTAATTTAGCCACTAGGTTATCAGCCTAGGAAGCCATATCAGATGGCGAGGAGGCTTTGGGTAAACTTTTGTCTGGCGCCCGCTTTAGCTGAAAGATCATGGTGGACAGCATTGAGGTGGGAGCATCAGCGACATGGGGCATAAGGAGGTATAATTGTGTGGTTTCTTTGTTGATGAGGCTGGCGGTGTCCATCGCCTCAACGCATTGAGCAAGTTGATGCTCAGCAAAAATGATGAGAGCCAGCACACAAGAAAATGACTTGATGTGCCAGCGATAAATACACTCCTTTAATTTTCAAAATTGACCAAAATTAATAATACATTTACATATATGCTTGAAATAATAAGCACAAAGATTAGTAAGTGTTTGTAGAATTTAAAGGCATGTCCTTTTATAGATCAGTATTAGAAAGCGGTAGGTTATTCCCAGGTCCTGTTTGTCTATAAATTAGGTTGGTAGCTAGTTTTATCATCTTTACATAATTATATGATTATTCTGCTCTTTTCTACTACTTATGGATGTTGATATAAGGAACTTGATTGCTTAATAAACTAGCGAATATAACAGAATATATATCACTATATGATGTTTCTGTAGAAATTGATCCCAAAGAACGATTTGTAGCCTTCTTATGTTTTCTAATACATAAGGCATGGACAGAAAGAGTTTGTCTTTATAACATATTGGAAAATACAAGAGCACCCTTACTTAATTTTTTCAGTGAGGACCAGAGGTTCTATAATGATTTACATGGTGTAAACTAGGAGCGACCTTACTCTAAATTAAAAAGGTTCAGGAACAAAAATAAATAAGGATGATTACATACCTAAAATGACATGAGATTTACCCTTGTGTTAAAATTTAGGTGCTTGACACTTTGAAGATTGTAGCTCCCTTTAGCTCCCTTATCTAACTTCACAATCCTTGATAAATTGCATTAATTAAATGAACGGGATGAACAAGGATAATAATAGTATGAAGACTATTACTTAGGTTGAGTGCACATAAAGCCACTTTGAGTATAAGATCCAAAGCTAAACAGGTGCTTCTTCCTTTTGAAGACCTCTTTAAACTAGTAGGGAACTCTTCCCTATTCTGGTTACATAGAGCCAGGTGGAGATCAGATAACAAACAAAACAACCTAAAGATATCTGATCCTTGCACTCTTATTCTAAAGGTAAACTAATACAACTACTTTATAAACAATTAAGTTGTTGTAAAATTAAGAACTGCTTTATTATGAAAATACCAGGGGATTTTTAAAGTGCAACAGGCGCACAGCTTTACAGCTGCTTATTAGAGATTAATCATATATTCTCCAAAAGGTTCTGACCCTTGATATTAACTATTGTATAATGGCGGGTTCAGTTTCCTTGATTAATCTCCAGTATGGTAATCTTTGCGGTTTGGATTTCATGTATTAGTGTCAGGAGCCAGATACCAATTCCATAAATGACGTGTTGCCTGATTACGCCTACTACCACTGAAATAAGTTTTAAAAATGCTTAAGTTTTGACAAATGCCTAATTGTTTGGGTGGAATGATCCATCATAGTAATCCACTAATGTGTACTAATCCCACTTTATATCACCTATTTAGTGTCAGATAATGATCCCTGATATAACACTAATTAATTTTTTTGGATATATCTGTTGACTATATACAACTAAAAATGTATTTGGAAATCATCAGTACATACTAGATTGTGAAGAAGAGACTTTTAGATGATTAATCTGTAAGTGAGAGGGATAAGTGGTCAACTGAAATTCCAATATCCTGTAAAATCAAAATTAAACTCTAGTAACAATGCTTTTAAGCTACAACTTCAGACTTTGGAATGAGGTTTTTGGGAGCTGAATTAAAATTAGGGTCTAAGTTAGTTATTATATATATTAGTTGTTATAATTATCAGCCAAATCTAGGTATGTATATCTCTTTGCACAGAGATGAGGAAATTAAATAATATAAAATTCATATGAAATTTAAATTTGATGAGACTAATAGACAGGTCAACATGAAGAATTTCCTTCTTAATGTTGATAGGATTTCTTACCTCCATATATTTTAGAAAATTTCCTTGTCATTTAGCTTCATCCTTTACTGTAAGTACTACCTAAGGTTTTATTATTTCCATCCTTAGCAGTCATCCTATAAATGAGAAGTTTCTTAGGTGTGGCAGAATCAGGAAAACAATTTTTCTGGCATAAATGAAAAAGGCTTACTCTATGTTCATCTAAATTTTCAGAATCCTGATAACGTACTGTTTTTAGTTTCATTCATGACTGTAGATCTGGCCTGTAAGATAAAGCTGAGGTTACTACACCAATTGCGTCTACTAGATTAGTAAAATTAACAGTTTCTTATATTTAAGCTATATTTTTTATATTGAATTTTTAGTAAGAGCTTCTTATTACGTAAACTTTCTATAAGCACCTAAATTAAGTTTGCAAGAGTTTGAACACTACCATGTTCTAATTTAACGTAATAGATGTTTTTTGAATTAAGCATTGCTAACAATGATATAAAGGACCAAAATATCCCATAAAATCCAGTTGAGACATGTAGTATTTATTTAACTCTTTGCATTTTTAGGTTTTTTTTATTGCGCTTTTGCACATGTGTGTAAGTAATTTACAATTTCTTCTGATGGTATACAATTCTCCTTGAAATCAATTTTTACAGTAAAGGGGTCTAAGGCTGATATGATCTTAATACTGAGATGCTAGTGGAATTCAGTCTTAGATATTCTTCATAAAATAGTGGGGTTCATATTTGATTTACAAAGCATGAGTAATATTTATATTTTCCTGAGGTGACGCCAATAAACCAACATCACAGCAATGAAGGCCTTTATAAAAATTTGTGCTTCTTTCAATTTTAACTTTTTTAGTACTTAAATAGATATGCATTAAGAGTTGTCTTCAAAAGTTCCAACTTGTTGTTTAATAGGTTATGCCTAAACATTTATAGTTGAAAATGTAAATCTTTTTTATTGTAAGCTCTTGGACCAAAAGTTTCAGTATCAAAATTTGGCAAGGAAGTTTTCATAGTGTTTAGCTCCACATCCACAAGCCACTGCTCTAAATAGGGATTCTAGTTAATTTAAAAGTCTTTAAATGATAATGTGCACTTGGGATGAGATTCTCAGCTATCACCAGAGCTTAAAGTTCCAAGTGGGCTAGAGGAACTTGTGGTTCTTGTAAACTGCTATTTAAATAAGCCTCAAATGCTGTGGGTGTAAGGTTCCAGGGCGCAGCTATCAAGATTGGTAGGACCTTACACTTCTTTAGGACAAAGAGAAGCGCTAATCCCATGGCTTCTCCCAATAAAAAACCCATGCCTTGGACCACCCAGTGCTAAAAAAAGATCCATGCATTGGGCATACCCTAGTGAATTATGGTTAGCAGCCCCTCCCTGTTTTGCCAATTTCTTCCAAATTAATCAAGCCCAAAAACATCACCTTCAGAAAACTAGCAGAGCGTTATATGGAGAAATAAAACATATCTGATCTAATATTTGAGGTATGTTTGAAGTTTGTGACACAAAGACAATTCTTTTCTCAGGGAATAGTTCCACCTAGAACACTATAAGTTAGGAAATTAATACATGGTTACCCTCAGGTAAAAATCATCAAAGAATATATTTTTTACTAGCAAAATGTCAAAAAAATGACACACAATGAGCTTCTAACGCTTTAATGAGACAATATTGACAAATATAGATTAGATTATAAAAACCCCTTGTATGATTAATTCTGAGTAACCAAAATCAATTACAATGCAATCTATACTTTGCTTTATGTTAAGATGAGGAGGATATATTCAACCATCCCTGAAGTTGTTAAGGTCTTCTGAGGACCTGGGCGCAAAGATATTTTTTAGTTAAAATATTTTAAAATTAAGGGAGAACTGTTGGACATTCTCTTTCTTAACTTAAGAAAAAGAATGTTGGAGGTATTAGTGCTCTCAAATCTGCTACCAAGATTGGCCCATTTCCTGCCCAATCTTCCAATAATATTGTGGATATCAACGATATGAGTACCCACAGCAAAAAGGCCTTGGCGGATTCTCAGTGGAATCCTAACTATTGGAAAAATATGGTCTATAACAAAAAATGGCTTAAAAAGGTAATAACTAATAATAGGATTACTCTGACTTCTTGGCCAAATTCAGGGTGTTCATTACTACATGGGTTTGATCACCTCTGAGGTGAGAAGATATTACTCAACAATGATAGGGTACAAATTAACCAATCATTACCACATGAGTCTGACCACCGCCAAGGTGAGAAGATTTTACTCGATGATGATAGGGCACAAATTAACCAATCATTACCACATGAGTCTGACCACCACTGAGGTGAGAAGATTTTACTCGCTGGTGATTGGATACAATTCATCAAATCGTTACCACATGGGTCAGTTTTGCCTCAAAATATTTATCTTCAATATGATAGGCTGAAAGCCTATATTTTCTAATTTGGATGACTCAGCTTTATATACTTTTGCCTCAAATACCCATGGTCTCAAAATCTGAACTAGTTTAAATAGGAAAAACTAGTATCAAGAAAAGGGCCTTTCTTGGTTTTGCCCCGCTTAAAACATTAAAAAAACATAAAAACTTTAACAAAGCGTTATTTTATACTTTTATTAAAAAGTAGATTCTCACTTTTATAATATATTTGTGGCATCCGTTGGTGGATCCCACAAGAACTTATTGATTAGTGAATAGCCTTATATTAAGCTATATAATATTGCCAACCAAGGATAGACTATAATATAGGAAAGTGACCCCTTTTATTCTCTGGAAGCAATATGAGAGTTATCAAGTGCCATAATTTTGGGGAGAATTCTAATTTTTGCCAAGCAAAAATTTATATCTGATTTCTTCTTTGGGGTTTCTACGGCATTTTACACCTTTACAAACTAAGAATATTCACTCATTTTTGATTGAGTTTAAATCTAGCCATCAAAGATGACCAACTGTTCATATTGGACTTAAATCCCAACAATTCCCTTTTAGATCTTGGAGCAGGGGGTAAAGGTCTTGTGAATTTGCTATGTACCTGATATACCACAGTACTATGGACAAACTTGACTATTAAATGTTCATTCCCCTTTTTATAGATGACCTTATAATTTCTGACCAATTGGGGCGTAACTTGTCTTTCCCACCTGGATATTGATGGTAAAAAATATTACCTAGCTGTGGTCAAAGCTCATGAAATTTTCAGATATGCTCCAAGAAAGCGTTAGTATGGGTTTAAGGGTTCAGGTCTTTGCATTTGAGGACTTTGTCATCTTTTCCATGAGCACATTCTTTATAGTAAAAAATATTGGAGGTGTTTTTGGGTGCTACATAGAAATTTGTAATGTTTTATCTAGAGGTCTTCACCAATGAGCATGTTTCACTTTTCTAAAATAGTCTGCTTTTGTGATACAACTCTTCATTACTACAATATGAAAGGCAAGTATCCTGGATAGATTTGCTAAGTTAGTGGAATTTGGTATCAGACAAGGCCTTGGAGCACTTAGATTCTCTCCAAGTCACTCTGAGAGAAAGGGCGTCATAAACGCAAAGGGTATTGTATGTGACACTATGTAAGTCAAACTTGGTTTTATAAGCAAACGTCACAGTGATCAGTAATGTGAGAGATGGAGTAACGGTCTCTTTATTAAATTTCAAGGCATACCCACACCCTTTAGTATTGCCATACAGTTTGTGATCCACAACTATCTGTTGTTTAGAATAAAGAGGAAATGAGCAAAGTCTATGTTATATAAATGAGACCAAAATGCAAATAAAAAGTGATCTTTGGAATCTTCAAAAGCTACAGAATGACTGCCAGTTGCAAGATAATGCAGACTAGATATTCTAAGCTTTATTTTTCCTCATATTCTAATTTGGCTTTAGCCTGTTGAAAATCTAGTGAAGCAATTTGAACATTCAAGTTTTAATATAATGAATCTTTTCTTCAGCCGTTTAAATGGTTAACTTAAGATTAGCAATATGATTAGATGGGTTTCAATGAGCTCTTGATCATGGTCCTTCTTCTCAAGTTCAAATACCTTCTGTGCATCATTAATGACCACTAAGGTGGTGGAACAACTCATCTTTAGGTTTCTTGGGTAAATTATGCTGTGGCATCAGTTTGCAGGGTAACTTTGATTTACTTTAACTAAATTTGATCAATATCATCAATTTTGACCTTAGACAATTTAATGCTACTATCAAAAGCTTTCATAGTATTTATTATGATCTTTCTTGTCTTATTGATAATATTGAACATTTCTGTAAATTTTTTACTTTATAAAACTTACTGCCAAAGTGATGTATTGAACCTTCAAGATATGAACCTTGGCATAGTAATTTTTAAAAGTAAGCCTTTCATTCCAATTCTCAAACAAAACATCTTTTTTCTTACCTTTGGATTCTGAAACTCATGAATTCACTTTTGAAGTTAATGTTAGCATTTTTGATGACGTACGGTTTGGTGGCAAGATTCTCAAATATGTGGATGCATCTATCTCTTTCCTTTAATATTTCATAGAAGGAAATGGTCATCAGTAATAGGGCTCAACTTGGAAAATGACCCAAATATCATTGTTGAGTCAAATGAGATAAAAATAAATAAGGATGTTGAGGTTTTCTTAAACTTAGAAAAACCCTGGAAGAAACCAACAGTTTTTTAAGAATGAGGGGTATACAATCCTACCATCCCTAAAGTTGCTCAGATTTTATGAAGATCCAGGCGTGTGTATATATAGATTTTTATATAATTTATACAATAAAGGGGAAAAACTCCTTGATTGGTGAATATCCTTATGTGAAGCTATATAATAATGACAACCAATGGTAATTTATAAAGAAAAAAGTTACTCAGTTTATATTTTGAGAGCAAAATTTAGAGGGAATAGTATCATTGTTTTTGAGAAAATAAGACAACTTTAATACCAAAATCTATATCTGATTAGCTCTTTAAGATTTCTGAAGAATCTTACCACCATTTCAAAGTAGCACATTCACTCATTTTAATTTGAGGTTTAAATCCTGACACCTGAGATGATCAAACTTTCATATTGGGCTGGAATCCCAACACTTTAATCACTTTAGCAATAGCTTGAAATTAAAAGTATATTTACCAAATGGTGCCTTTGTGCCATACTAATTCAAAAATGCTAACAAAATAATTATGCCTGCTGCCCCACATGGTGTGGTGGTGCGCCACCTCCTAGTTTTTGGCTGTGTCTAATTGCTCTCAGGCTGGCTCCAATGGCCCAAATACATCAGTCCTTTTGTCCACCACTAGGACCTAGCCCACCATTTCGCACTCTCACAAGAGGAGTTTTAAAGACCCTGGTACTTCCCCAGAAAAATCTGCGCTTTGACCTATGGTTTATTATTGGAACCTCTTCCACTACGCAAGTGAAGAAATCATTAAAATGGCTCAGACATCATCTAGAACAAACAGCTATATCAATTTCCGCTCCTTCATTGGGCACTTTAACTTTAGATTATCTTGTGAAGCCCACGCCATAGTTGCAGTATATGATTCTAGTTTTTAGAAATAAACCCCTTACAACTCACACTCAGCTTCTAGTGAAAGCCAATAAAGATGTGTCCAGTTTGCCAGATTTCTCAACCCATCTCTACCCAAGCAGCGCTAAAAGCTCATAGGTTTTTAGCCACTTACTGCGCTTATCCAATTATAAATTTTTTTGTATCCAATGAGGCTGTAAAGCGCGAGGCAAGCACTATACTTGCATGAGTATATTTTCATCCTGAAAACCTTTAATCCTAAAAAGCTTTAACACCTTAGTACCTGATAAGATAATCCCCCACAGTTTATTGTAAAGAGCACTATATGATACCAAATATTTATCAACTCTTAAGATAATAAACCTCTACTCCAAGAGTGGCTTCCAATAACTAACATAAATATGGTCATATGGCACTACTTTTTGGGATGGAAAGAAAGGGTATTTGTTAAGGGATTCTTTAGCCATGGAGCACCGATGTTTTCAGGCTAGAAAAACAAGATCAGGGAGTAAAATAATCACAATGAATAAAATGAGGACAATAGGTATATTCATGCTTATTTATGAGAAAAGTTTGATTAAGAGGGTATAAGTCTTCACGTGACAATTATTGAATAGGTAGGAGACCTGAAAAAAGGGTTGAGGCTATAGCGCTTTATAGAAAATATATGTTCATTTGTTTTTTTCTCATAGCTGTACAATAAATAACCAGTCAAAGTTGAGTTGAAACCTTCAGCAACACATCCCTATGACTCGACATATCTTCTGGAGGAGGCTGGTGGGTTAATTGTCTGCTGTAGTAAGGTCTGAGAAGCTTTGCATGAACCTAAAAAATCTTTTCTTTTACTAATTCTTAATGGTATAGACATTGAAGGACAAGCGCTCCAAAAATATATATGGCTCTTTACAGAGCATTAACAACGTTTGAGTTTTTCCAAACCTCTAGTAGTTGTAGTATGCCACCTAATTTCCCACATTGAACTTGTTCAAAGGTGATCAATGGATACCATCCTGCGTCTTCTGGCTAAATTTTCTGGTCAAGGCGGACCCACAAGCCTTGGTCTAAATCTTGATTAGTGCATTGATTAGTCAATCATGAATTATCCTAGGACCGACCCCATCTTCACCCATGACAATTCAGTATAATATGGGCGGTAAAGTGGGCTTTTGTACATATGGTAATTGTAAAGGAGAGAATCCAGTAGCACTAGATATCATATTTTGCAGTCAATCAGAAGGGTTATCAAAGAGGGTCCACTGGGAGTAAAGAGGCAGCAAGCTTATGAAGAATTTATTCAAAGGTTCCGTCAATCCTCTCAACAATTCCATTGGTCTCTGGATGATATAGTTCAGAAAAACCTCCATTAATAACATACCCTACTTTTTCTTTTTATTAATTTTAAGGCGAAGTTTGTAGTTTTTTCATCAGGACAACCTACAAACACCCATCCTGTAAATGATGTGCTCCATGATAAAATTGGCTATGGTGAAAGCACCAATATTAATTATAGACTTAGCTTTAAACCACTTGGTTAAATGGTCTTTGGCCACAATAATATACTGATTGAGAATGATGACTGGTAGAGGACCTATATCATCATTTAAGATGGTGTGACATGCCCAGTCAGGATTAATAAGTTGGTAGTTGGTGGAAACCTTAAAATGTTGTTGCAATTGGCACTCACAGAATTTTGTCAAAATATGCTGGATAGCAAAACTCGTTGACTCCTAATAATAGCTCTGTTGGATCTCATTTAGTGCTTTTTACTAGTCCTCAATGAACAAAAATGTATTGAGCTTTAATTATAATTGATGGTAAGGGTGGTTAGCCAAGCGGGTAAAACTGCTTCCACGCTAATGCAGGTTTTGAGTTCAAAACCTGTACTGGCTAGAAAACATTCTCAATGTGGTATATTTGTCCTAAGGTCAACCCACCTCAGATAAAAATTTAATTATAATTGTTAGTTGTGTAGTCAAAAGGTATAGTCATCTTCTACCATCATCATTGATTTTGTAAAGTACCCTGTTCCAGACTTAAATGTTCTCAATTAATAAATCCAAATTACTCCTGAGAAGGGGTTGTTCCTCGTCTTACTTACAAGTTTTTATTTTCCTAAATATCTGATTGGTGTACAAGGCCAGAATAAACACAATGGTTAGCTGAGAAAGTCCGTTGGCATTTTGATTAGAGGACTCTAATTAATGTACTACCTCATAGTCATAAGACTTGAGCTTTGACGCCCTCCTTGCCAGCTGACCTTCAGGCACTTTAAGGTTATAAAGCAACCTCAAAGAGGCATGATCAGTTAAAACATGAACTTATTGCTTCGAATATGAACATTAAATTTTTTACAGGAAAAGATAATGGCTAAACATCTGTGTTCTGTTACTTTTCTTATCTCTTTACTTTTTGGTGAGTTCTTAACTGCAGAAAGATATTCATGTTCCTCTTCCTGTTCATCCTTCTTAAAGAGCAAAGCTTTGATGGCTGTTAACGAAGCATTAGATTGGATTATAAGCCAGTCAAAATCAGGATAATATAGCACTGGCACTTGAGTTAGTGTCATCTTTAACTTGTTATTAGAAATACCACATCTGGGGGACCAGAGAAAAGTCACTTCACTTCAGGGTATGCAAAACAGGGGCTCAGTAAGTTGAGAGAATCTTTGTATGAGCCAGTGGTATTAACCCACATTATCTTAAAGATACTTGTATGTACCACTTGTTCTCAGGACTTTTCATTTGATTAACAGCCTCAACTTTCTGATCTGAGGGAATACCCTTGAATACATATAATGGGACACAGGTACTCCATCTAATTCTTAAAAGCTGACATTTTCTAGGCTTGATTTCAAGTTAAGCCTTGGCTAAACGCTTGATAATTCTCCAAATGGTACAGATGTTGAGTAAAGGTGCTCAAAAAGACATGGATATTATCAAGTTATACTAGGACACAGATAAGCTTCATATCCCCCAGGATGGTATCCATGGATCTTTGGACGGTTGCCGGCGCATTTAATAAACATCAGGGTATACATATAGGTTGATACAACCCTTGGGATTTGATTAATAGCGTCTTTCTTGTTCCAACCTTGTGTAGATCAATTTGCTAATATCTGCTGATGAAATCCAGGGCAATAAAATTACTTTGCCCCAGTTGATCAAAAGCATCATCTATATGCAGTAGAGGATAAGAATCTTTTTTAATATTTTTGTCTAAGAGAAGATAATCAATACCAACTTTACTTGAGCCATCCTTCTTCAAAACAATGATTAGGGACTGGACTAGGGGTGCAGAAGGCACAATCATCACTTGTAAAGATTTTTTGAGCACATTCTGTTTGACATCCTCATTGGCTTGACTGCATTGGATGGGGTGAGAGAATATGGGCTAAGCATCCCAAGTGTCAATGTGATGCAGTATACTCTCGGCGCATACTAGGTCATAATCCCTGATAGAAAATACATGCGTGTATTTTTGCAATATTGCCAAGGCTTAGTTCCTTTGCTCTTCTGACAGGCCTTCTAATATATTCCTAGCTATAATAGCACATGCGCCAGACGCGGCGCCAGGTAGGCCAAACTCTGACAGGTCTTCAAGACTCTCAATGCGTATTATAAACTTGGGGCATTAAATGTATATAAGCAATCTTTTTATTTAACTGAGGCAAGCTGACCAGGGGATGAGAAATACCGAAAAGACATAGGGAAAGAGGAAGGTGAAATGGAACTGAATTAGGCAACCCAGAGTAGACGAGCTACCCCTGTTTCCAGCTGGTACCGCCAGGTGTGAGGGGTGTTGGTTACTCTACTCTTAGGGGGCTTCCCCTGTTATGGAGCAGGTGTGTAGGAAGGGGTCTGTGTGTAGAAACCATACTGGGAAACATGACTCTAAAAGCCTTTGCTGCCTTAGCTTTATGTATCCATAAAGCCAGGCTTGAAAGTGCTCCAGTGGGTGAACGTGGAATCTACTAATTACCCCACGGATGGTTGGTATGGTACCCCTGAAAGTATCCAAAGCAATGGTGTGGACTGTCCACATTGCAATGGCTATTATTAGGGAGTGGAGGGTAGGTGGTATTGAGGATTCAATCTGAAGCGCGAGGAGGCTCCTGGAGATAAAAGTTCCTGGTTATTTTAGTCCTAAGCAGGCGCGCAACTTCCCTCCATATGGCTCTTGATGGGGGCATGCTTCAAGGCGGTGGTGTAGGGTGCCATTTCCTCCACACACTGCGCACTCCACATGGAGAGAGTTGAAGTGATCTGCGGCTCTATAGATTCTTTTAAGGCAGCGTGATGTGTTAGCTCTTACCCTTGGCTGGAGGAGCGGATGGTGTGTCAGCCTCAATATTGCCTTCTGCTGTGTAAGATTGTATGGGATGTCTAGAGCATCCAGGTAGTCTATTCTTGTTATATCTGGGGCCCCATCGTGTGTGTCCCACTGGGGGTTGTCCTCTGGGTTCTTTAGCGTAAAGTGGGATCTGGGCCTGCCCCTTCTCTGACTAGTGCCTGTGAGAGTGACGGTCCACCCCATGTGTCAAATGGTGCAAAGGAGGTGTTCGAAGTGTGGGGGATTTCCGTGAGGGCCCACTGTGGTGGTGTGGTTTGCGAGGTATGTGAGCAGACTGGATGGGTTGTGTGGGTTAGATAGTTTTAGCGCCTGTGCAAAGTTGGCCCTCGCTGCTCTGGACCAGTGTTGTTGCAGGAGGTCTGGGGCAAGGGCTTCTTTTATCCAGGTGTCCAGTATATGGTTGGCGTGGACCTCAAATTCCATTAGGCCCATGTTTCCACTGTAGTGTGGGCCAAAGAGTGTTTCCACCAGTACAGGTGGCTGGATCTCAGGCCACAGCTAGTCCTGGATGAGTGCGCGGATTAAGGACATATATGAAAGTGAGAAGGATATTGCTTGTGCGGGGAACCACAACATCAGTAGGGTGAGTGGAGTTGGCAACTGTTACTCGCCCTGTTAGTCCTGGGATCTTCCCTTAAGGGAGGCTACTCGTTTGGTCATCCACTTTAGTAGGTTGTTTTTTTCATTGTCTCATTGGCATACCCTCCTGTCTCCAGCCATACACCAAGATGGCGGACAGAGTTGGTTGAAGGAGGTGAAAAAGGGTAGGATGAGTGGGTTGTTCCTTCGTGGAGGGCAGTGAGATTTGGGTGTTGTAGCCCAATTGTTGGTGTACTTATTTAGAATGGTTATTTACGTTTTTCTTTTGTTGAGAAATGCGTTGCTCACAATGGAATATTCTTCTATTATGCGTTCTATTTGTCAGGCATCGTTGTTGTTAGCTATCCCTGTCACACAGTCATCCGCAAAGGCTGGTATCTTGACTGGTGACTGCTTTGTGCAGTTATGCCTATGAGGCTTGAATCAGCAACGCGAAGTATTGGATCAAGGCTGAAGTTGTACAGTAGTGGGCAGAGGGGGTCCCCTAGTTTGAGCCCTCTGCGTGGTGTGATCTTGTTGGTTAAAACTCCAGGGCCGCATTCAGCCATGGATGCTGCTTCTGTAAGGAGCATCGCCCAGTTTATGAATCTGGTTAAGAGTTAGAAGGCGCTCAGGCATTACTTCAGGTACGGCCAGCTAACGCGGTCATATGCCTTCTCCTGGTCTAGGAATACCAGGGCTCCAGATGCTTTGGATTGGCATATGTTGGCAACAGAGTGTATATTGTTCCAGATTGAACGCCCTGGTATGAACCCAAATTGATTGGTTGACGGGATATTGGAGGCTATTGTGCCTAATCTGGATGTTGAAATTTTTGTAAGTAGCTTTGTATCTGCGTTAAAGAGTGCAATTGGGCGCCAGTTGGCCAGGTCCAATTTGTCACCCTTCTTGTACAGGGTTATGATATTGGAGTCCTGGCCGCCAGGTAGGAGACATGTCTACAGCAGGCACTAGTTCATTGATGCCAAGAGGAGGGGGGCGATTTGTTTGTGGTATTTGTTATAAAATTCGTAGGGTATCCCATCAGGTCCTGAGCATTTCCTACGAGGTGCACCGCGGACTGTGTCCCAGAGTTCCCCCTTTGTTATTACGTTTAGGAGGTTGTAGTCTGGCGGTGTGCTTTGTATTCCAGCGGTCTGTATATTTTTTTGTTTTTTAGGGTATGTTGGGGTGTCATGATATAATTTGGTGTAGTAGTGGTGTACTTCCACCTTAACCTACGTTGGGTAAGTTGCCACAGTGCCGTCAACTTTGTGGACCAGTGTGCATGCAGGCTGGTTGCCATGGGAGTGGAATTGATGAAAAAGTATGTCAAGTAGGTTTTGCCTTCTTTTATGAACTTACCTTTCTCAATACCTTGATTCTGTGCTGGTGTTTGAATATGAGAGCATTTAGGTGGGCTAATATTTCCGCCCATTTGTTTCCTCAAATGGGGCTGTAGCTGTACTTTGGAACGTTGAGCTTGAGTTGGTCCATCTCCGCCAAGGTGCGCCTGATTGTGGATGTGTTGGCTATGTACTTACACAAGGCGTTGTAACAAGTTATATATATTAAATCAGTTTTGAAATTTGCCCAGGTTTTGATGGGATCTAATATGAGCAGGGATGTGAATTCTGGGTTTTTGGCCTTGTGTTTGACCCAGTCAGATATATCAGGCAAATTTATGCTTTCTGGGTGTAGCTTCCTCCAGGTTGACGCCTGTGTTGGGATTTGGGTTGGTTGGAGTTGCACCAAGATGAGTTGGTGGTCAGATAAGTTGTAGGTTTGTTGCAAATTTGTCTAAGTTCCAGAGGTGTATTTTTGGTGCGAGGATGAAGTCAATGCAGCTCATTGAGTTGAGTGTTCCCTTGCATATGTTGGGGAAGGTCATGTTGGGAAGGAGTGGTGACCTGGGAAGGAGGGTGTCATGTAGGCCTAGATGCCTTCATTGCAAGGAATTCTTTGTGCCCAGTGGGTATCCCCTGGTATTAGGCCATTGGCCCATGTTAGAGTTATCCCAGCAGTTCAAGTCGCCCAGTAGAATGGTATCAGGTGGGAGGGTGAGCATTGGGATGGTTTTGAGAAATTGTTTTCTCTCAGCTGTGGTGCACAGTGCATAGATTCTTGCTATAGAATTTGTGTCCTCTTGGTTTACAACTGTTGCAACCAGAATTTGGCCATGCAGACATGAGGAGGAGCTTATAATTTTTAGTTTTTTGTTATTTCTGATGACCACCCCACAGTGTGTCATCCATACTGATAGAGATTGTAAGACCCTGGCTGACCAGGATCCTTCTTCCCCTTGTAGACAGTGGGTTTCTTGGATGGCAAGATATCTACAGGGGGTTTTTGCAGAAATTTCAGTTTTTTGACTTGGGATGTATGAACCCTGGCTCTGCGATGTTTAGCGTCCCTATTGTCACTGAGGTGCCCGCGGCGCCTCAGATGCAGTTGTGAGGGCCGCATGGCCCACACCCAACGCCCTTGTTACTGGTCCTGCTTTATTTCATAGGACCAGTATAATGTGTGGCATTATCCGAATCCATACCTTGTGTTTCTTACAGAAATTGTGTTTTTATTATTTGTGGCATATTCTTCTACTTGTGACCCTTGGTGGATTGGTGCATTGCGCTGATTATGTGGGTTTGAGGTGCAAATTTGGAGAATTAGGTCCCATTTTCCGCCCATAGTGGAGCCAAATTGTTCTGCTAATTTTTAATGATTGATGTCATTTTGGGAATTCAGTCACATTGTTTAGGAAATTTTCATTTTGGGCGTACTGCTCTGAATAGGTGACTCTGATAATTTCCTCCATGTCCTCCTCATCTTGGGCAGCCTGTTCTGATTAGTTACTCGGCTGATTTCCTCAATTTCTTCCTGAATTTTTCCAAGTTTATGGTGGAGGCCACAAGTGCTGCTGCCTTGGCTGCTTCTCGCTTGTGTGATGGACGGGGTTTCTGAAAACTGCCACAAAGCAGTTAGGCAAGAGTGCCCAGGTGAGTGCCCACAGGAAGGATAGCCCTGCTGTGGAGATGTCCCTAATATGACTGTGTGAAAACCACTTTACTAAGAAAGTTTGGGCTACAATCAAGACTATGCTGGCGCTCAGAAGGAGGGCCTGACCCCCCAAGAGGGCATACAAGGACTGGATGGCCTTGTCAAAGTCTGAGCTGCTGTCCATGTGTGGTTTCTGAGTTTCCTAATTAACTGATTTGCAAATTTGAAAACTTATTTACGAATTTTAGGTTTTTATTTAATTTATAGAAGACGAAACTGTGTAAAGCAGTCTCGCCTGCTCAATTTTATACTGAGCTTAGTGGGGAAGAGCAGGTACTGTTCCCCGTGGAGTCTGTGGGCATCTTCCTGATGGCAGTCCCTATTCAAGAATCTAGACTCTTGATTCCGGTGTCAAGGCCCATTCTTGAACTCAGACTGGGTACCCTTGGGGTTGTGGAAACTTTTCCCCATTTATTTTTTGGCTTCAATTTACCCTCAAAGCCTGGGCCATTCTCATCGCCCATATTCCTTGATATTAATTTGTTGCCTCTTTTGGAAATATTCAGTTTTGCGGCATCTGGTTGGCCAAAGCGCCATTTCTGAGGCTTCCCTTCCCCTCAGCCTTTCAATTTTTATTTAGCTCCAATTTCGAGGCATCTGATTCATCAGATTGCCATTTACAAAAATTGGAGCTGTTGAGCCCCTCTCCCTTGGCCTCAACTATCGCCCTAGGGAAGACTATGGCAATGTGATGGTCAGGCAACGCCTTGACCGTTACATCACCCCCCCCAGATGAGAGCCTCCTCCAGTTCCAGAACTCCTCAACCTTCTGTGGGCAGTTGCTGCAGTCATTGGCCGTCTGCCAGGTGGACTCCTTCACCAAGTAGCCTACCCATTTGACTAGATACCAGCGCGTCTTTCACAAAATTTTTAGCTCCAAGATTTCTTCCACCTTGTACTCCGCCTCTCCCAGGTTTCCAAAGTGGACTGGCTCCAGTTTCTCTGGGAGAGGGCCTTCAAACTTCCTCAGTTGGGAGACATGAAGTACTGGATGCGCCCGCGATCCCTTAGGGGAACTCCAGCTTGTACGCCACTTCATTTACCTGGTGGAGGACCTTGAATGGGCCCAGAGCGACTGGTCCAAATTTCCTACAGCTTGCTGGAACTGAGTAGTCTTTTGCGTTGATCATCACTAGGTCTCCTTCTTTAGCACTGGGGCCTCAGATTGGTGAGTGTCAGTCTTCCTATTTTGCATTTCTATCGCTTTGACTAAATCTGCATGCAGGACTTTTAGGTTTTCCTTCATTTCTGTTGCCAAGTCATTAGCCGCTGGGTTTGGACCTCTGGGGTGGGTTTCCACCATCTTTGGGTGGAACCCGTAGTTCGCCATGAATGGCGACATTCCTGTTGATGAATGGGTCAAGTTATTATAGGCGAATTGGGCTAGCCTTAGCCAGTCCGTCCAGCGTTCCTGTTGTGTAGTCATGTAGCATCTCAGGTACTGCTTGAGGACTTGGTTAACTCGTTACGTCTGGACATCTGACTGCGGGTGGTAAGCTGAGGATCTGCATGGCTTTATCTGAAGATTTTTGAGTAGGTGTTGCCAAAATCAGGAGATGAATTGGGGGCCTCTATCTGATACTATCTCCTCCGGTAGACCATGGCGGGTGAACATCTCATTAATGAAGATATCCGCCATGCCCTTTGCTGTGATGTTGGAGGTACAAGGAAAGAATTCCGCGTACTTGGTCATTCTGTCTACCACCACCATCACAGCGTCATATCCCTTTGATTTTGGAAGCCCCATTATGAAGTCCACACTCAGTGAGGACCATGGCATTTCCGCAATCTGGAGGGGCTTGAGTTTTCCTAAAAGCTTTTGCCTAACGTGCTTGGAAAGGGCGCATGTGACACATTTCTGGATTTACTCCCTCACGGCGCTGGGCATCCCCGGCCAGGAGTAACTCCAGGCCAGGAGAACTCTATGGGTTTCTTATTTCCAGGGTGTCCGCCAAGGGGTGGTCGTGAAAGCGCTTATCGCCTCCTTTTGGAGCTTGCAGTTGGGCAGCCATGGGCACCCTTTGTGGAGAATGAGGCCTTTCCTTTTACAGAAATTCTTATGTTGCTCATTCTCACCCCTCCTCCAGGTCCTTCCACAGTGTTGCCCCATACTTTGAGCTTCACTGGGCGTCCTGGAGCTTTTCCCTCAGTTCCTGGGTGGCATTCTGGATGACAGCGAACACATTTGAGGGCAACATAGTAGCGGTGCTGTATGTGTCCAGCTCCTCCCTTGGGAAAGACTTACCTGGGTCCCTGCTTAAGAGATATGGGATGAGGTTGATTTCCCCAGCTTGTACACAATCTTAAAGTCATAAGACGCCAGCTCTAGGTGCCATCTGGCCTGGCGCTGGTTCATGCGCTTTGGGCTCTTGTAAAACTCAAGGGCTCGGTGGACCATTCTGATGGTAAAGGGATGTCTGGCGTAGAGCAAGTGGTGCTGCAATTCCTCCAAGGCTGATACAATTGCTAAGAGCTCCTTGTCATACACGTGGTAGTTGGTCTCAGCGGGCAGCATTTTCCTGCTAAAGTAGCTTACGGGATGGTCTACCCCATTTTCTCCCTCTTGTAGCAGAACTGCCCCAATTGCAAAGTTGGAGGCGTCAGTCTCCACTATGAAAGGGCGGTTGGCGTCGGGATGGGCTAGTACTGGTGCCTTCATAAGGGCTCTCCTTGATCGCTTGGAAGGATGTCTCCTCCTCTTCTCCCCAATGAAACGGGACCTTCCCTGTCAGGCGAGTTAGGGTTGCTGCCGTCTTGGAAAGGTCTTTTGAAAACCTTCTTAAGAAGTTCACCACGCCCAGGAAACTCCTAACACCCGTTCTATCCTTAGGGGCTGGCCACTCCCTTACTGCCTTCAGCTTGTCCGGGAATATGGCTGTTCCCCTTTGGAATACTATGTTCTCTAAGAAGGAGACCGAGTCCTTGTAGAACTCACATTTTAGAAGGCTTCAAGCGGAGCCGCCTTGTTGAGGGGCTTCCAGCACGCTCAGCACATCTCCTTTGTGGTCCTCCTTGGTCCTGGAGAACAAAATAATGTCATCCATATACGCCACACAACATTTACCAATCAGGTTTCCTAGGGCGTTGTCTATGGTACTCTGGAATACTGCTGGGGCGTTCTTGAGGCCAAAAGGCATCACCTTGTACTCAAAAAACTCCCAAGTGGCACTTATAAGCTGTATATTGTAGTTGTTTGGCTATTACTGGAACTTGGTTGAACGCATCAACCAGGTCCAACTTGATGAAAACCTGGCTACCTGAGATCATCTGTGAGATGGTCTCCATCAGAGGGATGGGTAGGGGTCAGACTCGGTTATTGCGTTCAGCCGCCGGTAATCCACACATGGGATAAGCTCGCCACTTGCTTTTGGGACTAGGAGTATTGGTGACACCACTGGCGATTTGGATGGAACAATCATCCCGCGCAACAGCATTTCCTTGACATAGACCTCAAGGGCAGCTTTCGCCTTAGGTTTCAAAGGGTAGACGGGACAACCCTTGGGGAACTCCGCATCCTTTTTGAACTTGAAAGTGAAAGGGAAAGGACCGTTTGGGGTGGTAGAGGGAGCTTGGTTCATATTGAACAGGTGGTTCATATGCACAAATTTCGTTGGGTATGTCCGCCTCTGTCTCCAGGCCTACTACTGCGTTCACCCCAGATTACCTCCGCCAGTGGTGAAGGAAATCTAATGCCACTGGGGTTGGTTCTTGGGGTGTAAGCACCAGGCTCTCCTGCGGTTTGGGGGGTAGTATTGCCACCACTGCATGCCCAGGATTATGGGATGAGGCAGATTTTTAATGGCATTGAATGACTCTTGGAAGATGTGAAGCCCCTGCCACAGCAGCACCTGAGTCTAGATCTTCCAACTGCCAACCGTTTTTGAGGTGTCTGCCAGAGTCACGGCTCCCTTCCATTCTATTTCCAGCCTCATTTCTTTTTTGCTAACCCGTAGTTTAGATAGTTGTCTTCTGCTCAGTGTCCACCAGCACTCGAAAGTTGATTCTCTCTTTCCCTTTCTTCCCCAGAGATGTAACAAATAGGGGACATATAGATAAGACGAGGTATTTCCTTTATTTGGTAGCAACGCGCAGGAGTAGGGCGGAAGTTGTAGGAGGGACTGGGGTTTCCCTCTCTATGGTTTTCCTGAAGTGTTTACCCCATTGGCGGAGCCAGAGGGCGAACCCTGTGAGGGCTCCTGCAGTGGTTGGAGACTGGCTCGGACTCATATTGGCAGCCGGGGAAATTCCCATGTTGTACTCCAGTAAGGGGCTTTGCTTGGGTAATGCCAGTTGGCCCCCCACCTGGGTTGAAAATATCCCCCCATCAAAGGGGAGCTCCCCGGCAGTGGCAGCCAAAAACAGTAAGGATGTCAAGGCAGGTTCTTTGGGGGAACAAATTTGCTATCTGATGAGGTTGGCCCCCCTTGGCCAAAGGGGGGTTGGGCTCTCCCTGAATGACATCTTTTTTTGGTGAGGTTCAGAAAAGGGGGGACCATGGCTCTTTGGGGGTCCCTTTTTGGGATAACCCTCTTTAACCCGTTGAAAATTCCTCCCAAGGTGAAAGGGGGCCCTCGTCTGGGCTTCCAGTAGCTCCCGTGGGCCCAAACCCTATAGATTTCTGGGCAGGGCGCCCCTTCTGGGCAATCTAAATGACCTGGGGCTGTTCCTCCCAAAACCCCTGGTCACCCAGGGTTAAGTTTTTCCCCGAGGAAGGTGGCGTTGGGGGCTCAAAAATTTTTCCTGGGGTGAGTGCCCATCGGAACTCAGACGCTGACTGCTCAGATTGAAAGTGGACGTTGGTATGTCCCTTGAAGGGAAGGAAACAGGTGACTTCTCTTATGAGAAATAGGAGAGAGAAGATGACCATCAAAAACATGATTGGGTGTTCATGCCACACCAGGCAGCAGGGCGCGTTCTGACGGCTTGTCCACCATGTCCAGGAATAAAGACATCAAGTTAAATGAGTTTCGTCTAATGTGACAGATGGGGTCTCTGAAAACTGCCACAAAGAATTTAGGCAAGAGTGCCCAGGTGAGTGCCCACAGGCAGGATAGCCCTGCTGTGGAAATGTCCTTTTTCCAACTGTGTGAAAACCACTTTAATAAAAAAGTTTGGGCTACAGTCAAGACTATGCTGGCGCTCAGAAGGAGGGCCTGACCCCCGAGAGGGCGTACAAGGACTGGATGGCCTTATCAAAGTCTGAGCTGCTGTCAATATATGGTTTCCAAGTTTCCCTAGTTAAACTGATTTGCAAATTCAATAACTTATTTGCGAATTTATTAGGTATTTATTTAATTTATAGAAGAAAAAACTGTGTAAAGCAGTTTTGCCTGCTCAGATTTATACTGAGCTTAGTGGGGAAGAGTGGTTCTGTTCCCCGTGGAGTCTGTAGGCATCTTCCTGATGGCAGGCCTATTCAAGAATCTAGACTCTTGCTTCCAGTGTTGAGGCCCATTCTTGAACTCAGACTGGGTACCCTTGGGGTTGTGGAAACTTTTCCCCATTTATTTTTTGGCTTCAATTTACCCTCAAAGCCTGGGCCATTCTCATCGCCCATATTCCTCAATATTAATTTGTTGCCTCTTTTGATAATATTTCATTTGGCGACATCTGGTTGGCCAGAGTGCCATTCACAAGGATTTTCATCCTTGTCAATACTCCCATGAACGTTGGGTTTGGCCACACCTGATTGGCCAGAAATCTGTGTCCAGTCCACTCCCTCAGTGCCGCATTTAGTATAATTCATATTGGCAACATCTGGTTGGCTAGAGCGCCATTAACAAGGATTTTCATCCTTGTCAATACACTTTTGGGCATTGAGCTCAGCCATAACTGGCTGGCCAGAAATTCATGTCTGAGGGCCTGATCCCTCATCACCACATTTGGGGATATTGTGTTTGGCGGCATCTGGTGGGCCAGAGCGCCATTTTTGAGGCTTTCCTTCCCCATCAGCCTTAAGTTTTAGTTTTAACTCCGACTTTGAGGCATCTGATTTGTCAGATTGCCATTTACAAAAATTGGTGTTGTTGAGCCCCTCTCCCCTGGCCTCGACTATCGCCCTAGGGAAGACTAGGGCAATGTGATGGTCAGGCAACGCCTTGACCATTGCAACTTGTGGGCCTATATAAGCAATTTTCTGACCTTTGGCTACAATAATCATCTGAGCTATCAAGCTAAAGAGAGCACATAAATCATATGATACCCATGAACAAAAAAGGTACTTCATGAGGTTCAATTTAAGATTTCTCCAACGGGTAGTAATCTTTTATAATAATCCACATGGAAGTTTCAGAGCCAGCCCTTTGTTTACAAACCATAGTTTCCTCAGAAATAGCTCACATTTGGAGGAAGCGCTTAATAAATGCCCTGGCTTTTCAAGATAATGGAAGGTGAAGCCCTACTACAACAAACAGTCTACTAATATTAATATAGGAACCATACCATCAGTCTAAATCACATTGATTAATTTTGCTTCGTTTAGTATGAGGAGCCTTATTGTCCCAGGAGTGTTGGAGGGGCAAAGTATGACTGAAATTCCGAAATTATTTTCATCATAGCTGATATAGTACCATAAAATTTGATGAAATTGCATAATTTAAAATTGATAGCTTTGTCTGAATAATACTATGGTGTGGGTGCGACTTGAAGCAATCTAAATCTCATGGGCAAAGCGTTGTAGGCTTCTTCATTAATAGTGCTGTCTGGCATGTACTCCAATATCGTTTTTATAGACCACATCAGTAGTTTTTTATTTCTTAAAATGGCTCAAAATTCACATTATCTGACACAGTGCTGTCACCTATTGGGTTAACTTGGATCTTATTGCTAGTATATTGATATAAGTATAATAATAGAATTAAAAATTTGCATATAATGTGAGAACATTGGGGCCATCAATTTTGTCAATTAAATTTTTGATCTTCTCCCCTACAACTGGAAAATGTGTATCTAAAGCTTTGAGAGATAAGCCTACTTTGATTCCTTTCAAAGGAGGCAATACACTTAATTTTTATGATTCTCCATACTGTTTCTGTTTAGCAAGTTGTAGAGCATAAGGTTTGGAAATAGTTCTCTGTACCTTCTTTTAATTTTCAGTTTGCTGACTTCAAGCATTGTGAGCACTGGATGGGGATAGATTCAGTCCTGCGTCTGAGATGTGATAGATGGTTGTTTGACAATAAAGTATCACATCTTTTTTGTTGAAAGTATTTTACCTGGTTTTCCTCATCCACAGGCGAAGCAATATAGTTGATGTTGGGCATTTTTGGAAAAACTAGCAACATAGTGCCTTTAGACTTAAAGATCCAGCAAAGAAATTATAATAGTTTTCACCAGGGATCTATATCTCCACGCTTATTATACCTGACTCCTATAAGGTTCTTAGCGTTACCTTGAAGGGGGGTTGGTGCAAGTGTCATGCATTTAAATATTCAGTGGTCCAAAGGTAACCTTGTTCCGGTTTAACATTCAATAATTGAAGGGGTATTAAGATCCTTAATTTAATGCAGGCAGCAGTGAACTGTGGAGGACAAAATATTCTTTTGGTAGAATTTTCAAGACAATCTCAAGTCAAAGTTTGCCTTGGCCTTAGTTCCCAATAAGAATTCTACAAATAGTAGAAATGATTGGAAAAATTCAATAATACTATTATTCTTCCAGAACTGAATTGACATGTACCCAGCCTTGCGAGTAGCAAATCTATCAGGGCTACCAAATTCACATAGCACCGCACTCTCAACATCAGCTTAGCTCCATCAGTCCTCAGAGATAACGCATGATCAAGTCCCAAATTAAAATTTTTAAACAATTGATCATAGTTGTGGTCTTGAACAGTTGCCAATTCCATGCATTGTCATTTTAAACATTTTTATAAAAAACTACACATTTACATGTCTTTTAATCTAAGCAGGTTGATGAAGTTGAATTGTTGAAAAATTATCAGGGCATACTGGAGGCTTGAGGTTCAAACTCAGACTATGAGGACTTAATGTGAAGTTTTTAGGATGCTGGATTCCCAGCAGAGCCTCGCAGATGTCTATAAGGACAAGTCAAATGGGGCAGTGCAATAGCGCTGCCAGCATTGTTCATTGGGGCTGAGAAAGTTTAGCCTGAGTTGAATCCACTTCAAAGGGGCTTCCTCAATTGATCTGACTCATTATTAGTGGTGGACTCAGGATTTTCCATTGGCACTGTCCATTAAAGAGATCAGTTTTCATGCATCGCTCCCAAGTCAATTGTTCTTCTTGATCCTGTTCTGTAAATTTTCTGAACTGCTTCAGAGTGTTAATATCACTTTGTAGCTCATGAATCAAAGTTAGAAGCTTGATATTCTTATCATTTTGATCTCTGCTGGAGTCACATAACACTTGAATGATAAGGTGAAGATTCTTTTTAAACCCTAAAAAAAATCCCATTATATCATTAGTCAAGGAGACAAAAGCAGTCTTGAGGTTGTCATGTCATGGTGCATGGCCTCCAGTTGGCTTTGGAAATTGCGCATGCTCCTCCTGAAGGGTGGTGGTCACTTCAGCCGTGCTTCAGATATGTTGGACAGCGACTTGCATTTCTCATTGATTATACTGGCTGAACACCTTCACTGGTTTTAATTGTTGAAATTCCATTATTGAAGAATTTATCGCGTTCCTAGCTTCTTTCTCGAAAAATATTAATAACTTTTGATATCCATGGGGCAGCAACGCCTCATTCATTCATAGCATGACGAATGATCTCAATCTCATTCCAATTTAGCTATTTGATGAGTTCATTCAGTTGTTGGGAGACTTGACAACTGAGCTTGTGCTTTGACTCAATAGCTTGTTGTAACCCTCAGAGTCTGGTTTAATCTGGTTGTTCAAGGAACACTGCATCCACATTTTGTTGCTTATTATTGAAGATCTTCATGATTAGAGCATGGTGTTAAAAAATAGTCATTTAAGGATTCCCTGCGGTGGACTGCAGGTATCCCAGAGTATATTGCCCTAGATGTATGATGCTACTAACAAAGAAAAAACTTGACTGCAATTCTTGTTGCTGAACGCTCATAGTCTTGCCATAGTTAATATTAATTGTGTCACTGGTAAAATAAGGTGAGTATAATTTTAGCCAACTTGTGAATGAATAATTTGAACCCTCTTAGCAGCTTTGACAGTCTTCTGTAGCTGCTCCACTGAGAAGGTTTATAAATTGATTACTTAAAAGGGAAAGTAAATCTATCCAGCTTTGGCATGAGCCAGCTGGGAAGGACTAGATGTATTGACATTAAATATGTGAGTAAGGTATTTTGATTGTTTCTTCTCCTGTAGCAGACTCCATTTTGTTAATAAAAAAGAATTAATTGAATGGAGGATCCTGTAGTAATCAACATGATGTAGAGCGTGAAATAAGCACTCTTTTTGTAAAGGTATAGTTCCATCCTGGAACTCTGTTGATCCTACAAAATCATAACACCTTTGTCCCCAATAGGGTAATTTACACAAAATATTGTACAGAGTGCTATGATACTCAATATTCCTTCAACTTTTGAGATACTAAATCTGTAATATAAAAGTGACTTCCAATAAACTAAGTTAAATTTGCGCAAATAATAATACTTAATTGAGATAAAAATATAGAGATTTATAAGTAATGCTTAAACAATGAAACAATAGTACATCCAGCCTAGAATCCTGATTTTTGGGGAGTACAATTTGCACAATGCTTACAGTGAGTAAAATAGTTATAATTGTACCCATTTATGAGGTAAGTTTGATTTTGAGGGTAGAAGTCACCAAGTGCAATTCCAGAGTGAATAGGAAATCCAAAAAGTAGGGTATTTTTAGAGAATTTTAGTGGAACTCTGATTGTGTACATTTTTTGACCATAGACACTTGATAGAAGGCTATTTAAAAAAGATTTGATACCTTCAATAGAAGAGGAAAAATCCTTGCAAGGCCTAGCGCTTTTATGACAATCAGACTTTTTTAATGGATTACTCAACTTGCAATTATTTCCCACAATATGATCTGCTCCATCCTTATCAATATTTTCCCTAGTTCAGGTAAAGCCTTGACTCTGTCTCCAAAATATTTATCAATAATATTTTAACTATAATTATTATTAAACTTTCATAGGTTTTTATCAGGTTTAAGACCCAAAATAATTGCAATACTATATAGTAAGCTCTGTTCAATTCCTACTAATAACGCCAATTTTTTGATTAATAAAATTTGTGATAATTTCGCCTTATCATGTTCCACTGATGATTTATTTAATTCAATTTTCATACCTTTATTATCTTTAGTAGCGATGTACAATGTAGAGACCTTGTTTGAAAATGATTACTCCAAAATATACTAGATATAATCCATTATGTGCATTTGTTTACTAATTTCCCAAATTCTTAGTAGGATTGCCTAACCTAATTTACTCCCAGCTTTTAATTTGGAATCTTACCTTCATGTTTTATTTAATTTTTGTTACTATAGTTAGTACTGACCTTTTACTTAATAAACCACTTTTTTACTAAGTATCTTAAATAATTCATTTCAGTTCAATTATATTTTAATTTAGTGTACCAAGTCTCGTCCAACGCTTTGAACTTCAAAGATTTGCCTTCAGAATCCATGCATTCAGTAATTTCACCCTGGCGGCCTAAAAACCCCTAATCTTTCATCTATGTCCTATGTGTAGATTGGCTGCAATATCTCTCCCTTATGCTTTTGTTTAAAACATTTGAAGCGTAAGTTCCCTCCTCACACCAAATTAACAGCCTCCACCCCTCCCCCCTCCACCTTTAGCCTCAGTGTTTACCTGAAAAAACTTTCAATGAGGATCAGCATTACTTCACCTTCTTAATGATGCGTGTGCAGCGCCTCTAGCATTGACTAGTAAACACCAATATTCTAAAATAATACTGGTTAAAAATGTTCAGGCCACAGTTGTATCACCTTTATTGGTGGTTTATAGTCCAACATCTACCACAATCCAGCCATCTCCCGTTGCTGGACCCTGTTACCTATCTCCAACTCATGCTAATATCTTGAATGGGTGGATGAAACTGAGCAATCTTATCTACCGTTTAAAATCTGAATGGCAGAAGCTTTTAAAATTCGCCTCCTGATACAATCCCCAGAGCCGCTTACACTCTTGAAAGGGATTTGAATATACAAGTCCAACCATCAGCTTTCTGTCAAAGCAGCCCTGTCACCAACGCTCTCCTGAGCCAGTTTATTAGATTGCCATGGACCACTAAAGCTATTACCTGTCCTAATTTTCAGGCTGACTTCCCTTAAGAGGCTTGAACTGGAATCAGGGATTAATCCAGACGCGATTTGCTTTTGCATTAACATAACCAAGCCATTACTGTTCATCCCCCACTACCCTTAAACCCACCAGAAACATTAGAGCTTTTCTTGTGTTCCAAAAAATCTTAAATCCACTGAAAGTAATCTTGTCTAGTACATAAAGGCTTTGCACACCGCATGCATTATTTATGAGCTTGATGTGACATTTTTCACCTTATTCCCAAAGTCCTATGAAGCCCTAATCCTCTTTTGTACGCATATATATGATCTCTCAGAATCATATCAGAAAATTTCCATTGACCCCCTTCTTAATCAACTTTATCTGCTTTGATTTATAAGCTGTAGCACTGTTGTAATTTTAATATAAGTTCACTTAGCACCCATAAATAAGAAAGTGGCCGTCCTTTTTTGGGTTTGGCTCCTCTAGTGCTAGGGTAAATTCTAATTCTAGAAAGTAATTGTAAAAAATAGCTTATCTATTTAAATGAATAAAAGCTTTACTAAGCCATCGCCCTTCTCCTTTAGAGATAGTATAACAGCCTATATATTGTAGGTTATTTGATTATACCAACTCCTAGTTTTTACAAAAAAGTAAAAATACAGAATTACTTTTTCTTTATAAATAAATTTCTAATTTCCCATGGTCTATAAATTCTTATAGAAGGCCAATATTTTTTGTTACTAGTTTTGGTACTACTCTTTTTGGTTATTACTTAGTTTTGTCAGTAAAGTTAAGCAGAACATAAATAACAGTTCCCATGTACCAAAGTTAACCATGTATATCATCCCACCAATCTGTATTTAATCCTTTAACTTAACTCCTCTTATCAGAACGGCAGTGCTATTGGCCTGAGGCTGCTGTCATGTTTGCTTGAGCACACATGATGAAAGCTAGTTTTATTTGGCAAGTCAGTTCTATGAGTGGGGTCCTAGTGGCCCTATGGGGCCCAGGTACCAGTAAGATAAAAAGTACTTTTTAAGGGTCTAAAATATCTTGGAAAATGGGGAAAAGTGTTCTAGACATCCTAATAAGCTCTAAGAACAGGGAGGCCCATTAGAAACTGGTTGAGACTCCTGGAAAAGGGATCCAGAAGGGCAACCGCTATTGAAGTTGTTGTATAGTATTGTAAGTTGAAAGATATTAGATCCAGGTAGACTCAGTATAGTAAAACATTATTGATTTTTGTGAACATATATTAAGGTAGATAAACTTGATTCTTAAAGATGACAATGTTTATACATGAAGAAAATGAGTGTTTAAGAAAGAAGTAACATCAGTGTTCATTTTGTCACTTGTTTGCAAGTTTAATCTACTAGCCTGAGGTATTTACAATTATATTTTTATTTTTTTACAAATAAAGATGGTTGCAATAAAAATCTTTCAATGTTTAAGTGAATATGTAAAAGGATTTTAATATGCTGAACCATCATTTAGCAGTGTATTAACGCAATTTTTAAAGAGGTGGTACAATGCCGGATGTTCAAAATAATACACTAATTAGTTTCATAATCAGGCTCAGTAGTTTATTGATTGAGGCACGCTATAAGTGTCAGATTGTCAAGACAACAGAGGAACCTTATGCACAACTTTATTGATCACATGGGTAGATAATACTGATTAAACTTTTAATATACTTTGGTTGACCAAATAAAATGGTTATAATCAGGCCAGACTTAATAAAAAACATTATATATTGTTCCAAGAAATCAAAGTTGATTAGATTGTTTGTAAGGAATTAACTTAGGTTGAAGTAATCCACTATGATAAAAACTTACCCCAATGGAAAAGAAATATCTGGACTGGATGAACAGTTTATGTTAAGTTTACACTTTTACAATAACAACTATGAATACTATCTTAGTAGCATGTAATTTTTGATGAAAACTAAGGATTGTTGATCTAAAATGTGAAGTACAAACTTATAAATATAAAAATTTAAAGCAATCTGGTATTTTTATATCTCTGCTTAGTGTGTAAGCCATACTAAGAAAGAAGATCATAAGTTTGTCATTTTTTATATTAGTGGGGGCCAACCCAAGTTGGTGAGCGTCATTGCATTTCACTTGCGTGTGCCAAACTAGATTAGTAAACTTCTCATAATGACACTAAAGGTACTAGATAGTGGGTATACTAAACAATAATTGGGGTGAAATGCACTCTTCTTGTGCATTGTAATTCAATACCTCACCAATTCAACCTATATTGGGAGAGATGCATTGCTAAAAATGGTGCTGGAAGTTAATGATGGTAAGTTTTGACTCGTCTAATCTACAGACTATGTGCATATCTTTAGCATATAATGTGAGTTGATTCTCAATTGGGGGAACAAATATGCCTGGCGAGCAAGGTTTTTGGCAGACTGTCGTGTAGCCTTGAAGGTGGGGAAGGACATCACCAATTTGATGGCGTCATAAATCAAACGTGTGAATAATGGCAGATTGCTAGTTTTACTTTTAATTCATAAGGAAAGTCAAAATGTAAAGTACTAGGGAAAGAAGAGTACAAGAAAATCATTGATTTGAGGAGTTACTGGATTAGATGGGTATTTGGAAGGAAAGTTACTGTTTTGGTGACCAGCTGATGGAGGTTTAATGAACATAGTTCCTTTTATGGGAGAAATGGGGCTTGAGGTGATGTTTGCTAGGAAAATAAACGTTTTTTCTTCCAGGAAAATCTACCAGATATTTATATGGGTGTCAGGAGAATTTCTGTAACTCTCAAATAACCTGAGAGATATATTGTGATCCAAATATAAAAAAGGCATTTAAAACCGATGCTACATTAGAAGATCACACTATGTATATGACCCATAACTTGGTGGCTGAGGCAAAGTAATAACAAGAGAATATCATTAGTTTAGAATATGGGAGACCAACTAGTTAGACTCCAAAAGGGCGCTTAGTTAATGTTGAAAGTCATCACAGTCTAAACTCTCTAGTGCTTTAATCATAAGTAGTTTAAAATCATAAAATTAGGGTTTGGACCCTATTTATTTTTAGATGATATTGTCAAAAGAGTATCTGTAACTTTCTTGTTCCCAGAGAGATGGTGCAGGATGCAAACCCACGCCGCCAGGGAACTAGCCATTAGTAGAATGGGAAACAAGGCTCCACGTAGAGTGCCAGAGCAGAAAGGACCCAGGGCAAGGGTGTACAAAGCGGTATACAGGATAAGATAACCAAGAAATAACAAAACTTGGGTAGACCCCAAAGGGGAGTCCATGACCAAGTGTAAATTAGTTCTAGGAGGCTTAGTACCTCGATCTGGAGGGAACCAGGACGACCCAAAGGTGCACTGGAAACTTTAGTTAACTAAGATAAGAGATAATGGCCCATGTTGATGGAAACCTTCTCAATGAGTTCTGCACACATGTTTGCCAAAGAAATTATAATAAAACGTAAGATAACAGGTAGTTCCAAAGTAAAAAGTTGACCAACAAGAAACGTTAATCTCAAGCGAACATACATTGGCCACCTCAGGGAAAATATGGGTTTGAAAAAGTGGTACCAATCCTTGGAGCACCAATAGGTGCACGCTTCCATTCAAAATGGTAGCATACTTAAAAAACTGACCTTACTTGAGTGATTGATTGGAGTTGTACCTGACCCAAGCTCATAATTTAATAAATGGAATGGATTTTGAACCCCGTACCCTGATTAACCCAATTGTACCATCAGCATTCATTAAATAGATCATCCGTTTTAAAGTCTGAGCCAAAACAAGGGGCTTGGCGTTTTGCACCTTAATTGTAAAAATCTGGGCATATTTGTCTTGTACTTAGCGTTGTTCCAAGGTGTGCTTGAGGTCAGGAAGGGCTGAAGTTTAACCTTCTGGACCTCCTAAGGCCATCCTTGTCCTTGGAGTTAGTGCCTTCTATCAAGTCATGTAAACATGACGTTACCCTCTCCTCCTTTTTTGGACTTCACCCCCTTCAGGGGCATTCACCAAGGAAAAGGTTTTATGGGCAGGGGCCAACTTCATGGCAGAGACAGCTGGCTTAGACTTTGATCCTGCAGCATCAGGGAAACGCTCGTGGAATGCTGCAATTAGCTCTTGGGCATGAACGCAGTCATGAGCTGGGACACAACTGTTCTTCGCTGCATCAGATCCCTTCAAGGATAAAAGATACTTGAGCCTTCTTCTTACCTAATGAGAGGCAACAATCTCCTCCACTTTCTACTCTGGCGCCCCATCCAAGAGATTTGCCTCAGGAGTCTCTGGAGGGAGGCCTTTGAACAACGTGATCTTGCTTTCATGAAACAATAAAAAGATCCAAAATGAAGTAGGGAGATCCAACTGTTATGAGGCATGGACCACCTTTTTGACAGCGCGGTATGGCCCGATCATCTTTAATCCTAGTATTTTGCATGGTTGCTTGATTGGGATGTATCTAGCATCCAGCATCACAAGATCTCCTTACTTTTACGCTGGTCCAACTCTTCTCTTACCATCAGCGTCTTCCTTGTAAGCCTGCATGGCCGCATCTAAGTTTGCGCTCATCCTTTGGTGTACTTTCTTGATCATTTTATTTAAAGTCCACCACCGCTTCCACCTTGGATCCACAACTGGGCTCCATGTTGAAGGGGGATTAAATCCATAGTTGGAAAAGAAAGGGGAACAACCAATTGATGCAGGTTGGGAGTTGTTATAGCTAAATTGGTCCATAAGAAGATGGAATACCCAATCTGAATGATCTGTATTGATGTGACACTGCAGAAACTGTTTGAGGCACCGGTTCACACGTTCAGTCTGCCCATCTGATTGGGGGTGATAGGCAGTCAAACGGCGGGGCGGATTTACAGAGTCTTACACAACTCTTCCTAAAAAAAGATAGAGGTAAACTGGGGTCCCTGATTGATAATTATTTCTTGAGGGTCCCCATGAAGAGCGAATACATATGTAATAAGGAGACTAGCCATCTCAGACGCAATGACTGTGGTTCTGCAAGGGATAAAGTGGGGTGTATATCATAAAATGGTCTACCACCACCATGCGAGCGTTGTAGTCATCTGATACAGGCATTTATACAATAAAATCAACTGAAAGGGAAGTCCAAGGAGGATCAGCCTTTTGCACTGGTACCAACAACCCTGCTAAAGGCTGGCAAGTTTGGTTTCATTTTGTTGCAGACTAGGCACTCTTTAAAATACCTGCCTACCTGAGAGGCTAATTCCTTCCAATTATAAGTGTGGTGAATAAGCTCAAGAGTCTTCGCCTTACAAAGGTGACCAACTTTAATTCCGTCATGATGGTCCTGGATAATTTCCAGGCATAATGGTCCGGCAGGAATCCATAGATGACCCTGAAACCACACCATCTCCTCCTTTACATGATAACCCCTGGTTAGATCCTCCTGATTCTGGACGCTCTTAGCAAGGACCATAGTATATTTGGCTGACAACGTCTGAGAAAGGACTACCTTTTCTGAATATATTATATTCCTCCGCATTTTCTAGAGGAGCGATATCTGGCCCATTGGCCAAGGGAGAGGAAAAATGAGTCACAATCTTACCTGGTGAAATCATCAACTGGGTATTATGCACATCTACCTCCTTGTGATTGGAGCTAATGGAAGGTGCAGCTCAAGGCATCGCCAAACCATTCTCATTGCCCTTAGTAAACTATTAAGAAAATGTTATTGAGCCAGGGTCTCATGGAAGTGGGTTTGCCATGGGGTCAAGACATGAGGTGCGCGCTAATACATCAAGCATGGTGATTTGTAAGTACACAGAAAGGTTGAAATGTGCCATGAAAGTGTTGACGCCAATAAGTCAGCGCCTCAAAACTGCTAATAATATTTGTCATAAACGGCGTAATGTAACTCTGGTGAGACATCTTACTAAATTAATATCCCACTGGATGTTCTATTTCATCTTCGCCTACTTGTATTAGTTCCGCCGCTATGGCGAAGTTGGTGGCATCTGAAGCAACAATGAACTCTTTATTGGGGTCAACATGCCAAAGAATGGAAGTGGACAGCAACGTAATCTTCACTGCTTGAAAGACATCCTCCAAAATAGGAGACCTTTGAATTACTCTTTCCCCGCTTGCCTTATACAAAGGCGCCGCAACTTCAGAAAGGTTTGGTATGATCTTCTTAAGGAATTACACGGCCCCAAAAAGCTCCTTAACTTCTTAACCAAAGTTGGAATGGACCACTCACAAATTGCCTTTCTTTTATCTTGAGCTATCATGTGCCCTTCGTCAAACATGACGTTGTCCATAAAGGTGACCTGGGACTTTAAAAATTAGCACTTGCTGATTTTTAGCGTAATGCTGGCTGCCTTTACCTCTCAACCACTTACTAAAGGTGTACTTAGTGGGACTCATTATCAGAGAAAAACACCAAAATATCATCCATATAAGCTACCCCACATACCCCCAGCAGGTCCCCAAAGCTGCATCGATATGACGTTGAAAGATAGCAGGGGCAGTTTTAAGCCCAAAGGGCATAACCTGAAACTAAGGAGATTCTTTTTCTGGCATGAAATGCGGTCAATTACTTCTGTCCCTTCTTGATATGGATTGAATGCGTTTAAACAATCTAGCTTGGAGAAGACTCTCGCCTTCTCCACATAGTGTGCAATCTGAGAATCCAGGGGGATAGGATGTAAGTCTGGTACAGTGACGTTGTTAAAATTCCCATAAACTAAACATGGGCGTAAGGTACCATCAGCCTTCTCAACAAAGTGAAGTGGGGAACATACAGGGTAGTTACGCTGATAAATAGCACCTTTGGCTAACTGCTCCTTAACCCAAACATCTAAGGCCGCTTCCTCCCATACCAGCAACGGATAAATTGGGCTAATATATGCACCAAATCAATGATGAGCTTGAACTTGCAATCAAACTCTGAATGATCTGATAGTATATTATCTGAAGCTATATAAAACGAAGATTCCAACCCCTCCAAACAGGAAGGTAGAGGAACTTCCACGGAGGGCTTCAGCAAGGGGGAAAGACTGAAAGTGTGAATATTGGGCCAGTGGGGAAAATCGCCCAGAAACTGGCTTCTGCTAAAGGGACAACCAACTCATAACCATTTACAAAGATAAGGATATGGTATTTTCTTTCAAGTTAGTCCTGACGTCAAACTTTCGTCATCACCATACACCTAAAATGATGGGGTACAAGAGGTTTTGATAACTTGAAAGTGGTCAGACAAATGATAGGTGCCAACTTGATAGTCCACTAACCCCATGATTTTCAGCGTGGGAATACCATGAGAAGCCCCTCATCTAGCCATACCACTTGGCAAGTAACTCAGCTCAAAGTAGTCAGCTAGGTCTTGGTCCATAAAATTCTCAGAGGCTCCAGTATTCACCAAAATAGTAGTGCTGATCTTTTCTAAAAAATTGATGAAAGGGTGGCCGTCAACAAAAAATATTCAGAATAGTCTTTATTAAAAGCAGAAAATGCCAACACTACGCCAGAAAACTCTTCATCTGGCACAAACATGCCACCCTGGTACGTTTTTGAATCATAAAATGGAGAGGGATAATTGGTCACTCTTACTACTAAGGCCACATATCCCACCATATCTTCTGCAGTTGCATAAACTTTTTCATATTTTAAACGTAGTTCCTTTTCAACCTCCTGAGTGCTGCAGATTTTGGTAGAGGTCAAGCGAAGGTTCTCAGGGGTTATTTAATACTGGAATGTGATCCTCGTCAAAGCCATAATAGTTATAAATGGCTTGTTTTGTGGTATGCAATTCGCATAATAAAACGCTTTTTCAGGCTTTAACGACCTCATATCTGCTCTGATAGCCATGTGTGCTTTGTATCCAGGGCCATCACCCCCAAGCCCTTAGTCGATGCTTTGGCCTGTACTGTGGAAACACGATGTGAAGAAAAATCGTTATTATTAATCCAGTTTTTGTTAGGAGTGGGTCAAGACTCTCCCAGATCCTCAGATTTTGCCAAAACGTGAAATATACCAGTGGGGAGCTCTACCCCATTTAAGAGTAAACCACTAGTTGTGGTCATGGTACTTATAGGAGTAGCCAAGGGTGACATCATTGTGGCAGAATCTCCTGAAACATTTAATTTAAACTTGGGGCTAAAAAACTGTTTGGCTTTGAGTTTGGCAGAACTCATAGGTTTAGAAGAAAAAACTTCCATAAATTTGAGGGACTCAGACTTTCTGGGACCCGTATTTATAAGGGTTGGACTGGGTGAAACAATGACAGCCAAATTAACTGACCCCTTCTGGGTTGTGGCGGAGAAAACGCTACAAAGAGCTTCAATCAGTTGGTCAAAGTTGGGAGGGGTGACTGTCAAATAGGGAAGTTTTTCATGGTTAGGTCTAAGGTAAATCAGAGAAACGACGTTTTAACTATGATGGCCAATGGTAGGGCCTGTGCTTTATCACAAAATTTATTCAAAAATATTTTCACCAGATGACCAACTTGGCGCAGAGAAAAGAACTTGTAGAAGGAGTGGATAGATGCCATGTCTGGACGACTTTATTCCAGGACATGCTCCAAACCCTCCACAGATCACAAAAGCTGATGTGCTGGAACACCATGAAAACCCAGTCATCCGCTTCTGGAGACAGCTGATATAGAAAATCCACCCCACGTGAGGGTGGACAAAAACCAGACAATTTGTTATTATTTAAAGAAGATTCTGGCATGAGGGAAGCCAGGGCCTGTTAAATTTTGGAGTAATTCTTAGGAGAAAGCTGGGGAATTGCAACAACAGGATCACAAAAAGTTCAAGACCACTGGGTATGTTCAGGAAGGGTGGGCACTTCCCAGTTGTTAGTTGCAAAATAACGCCAAGACACCCAATACAAAACCGAACAAGAAAATTGTGGTGAGCACCATAGGTGCCATGACAAATGGCCAACGCATTCAGTTTATACATAAAGAAATTTCACACAGATAATTCTGATACACATAAAATAAAATGGTTGGCGACTAATGTCAAGTGAGTATCTGTAACTCTCTCATTCCCAGAGAGGTTGTGCAAAATAAACACCCGCACCGCTGGGGAATAGCCATTAGTAGAATGAGAAACAAGGTTCCGCGTAGAATGCCAGAGCAGAAAGGACCCAGGGCAAGGGTGTACAAAGCGGTATACAGGATAAGATAACCAAGAAATAACAAAACTTGGGTAGACCCCAAAAGGGAGTCCATGACCAAGTGTAAATTAGTGCTAGGAGGCTTAGTGCCTCGATCTGGAGGGGACCAGGACGACCAAAGGTGCACTGGAAACATTAGTTAACTAAGATAAGAGATAATGGCCCATGTTGATGGAAACCTTCTCAATGAGTTCTGCACACATTTTTTCCAAAGGAACCATAATAAAACGTAAGATAACAGGTAGTTTTTAAAGTAAAAAGTTGACCAACAAGAAACTTTGGTCTTAAACAAACATAGTTAAACCACCTCAGAAAAATACGGGATGAAAAAGTGGTCCCAAGCCTTGTCGCACCAATAGGCGCACGCTCTCATATAAAAGGGTACCATACTTCAAAAATGACCTTACTTGAGTGATTAATTGAAGTTGTACCTGACCAAAGCTCATAAATTTATAAATGGAACAGGCTTCAAACCCCCGTTCCCCTATTAACCAGATTGTACCATCATCATTCATTAAATAGCTCATCCGTTTTAACGCCTGAGCCAAAACAAGGGGCTGGGCGTTTTGCACCTCACTTGTACCAACCTGGGCATATTTGGCTTGTAACCAGAGTTGGTCCAAGGTGTGCTTGAGGTCAGGAAGGGCTGCAGTTTAACCTTCTGGACCTCCTACGGCCATCCTTGTTCTTGGGGTTAGTGCCTTCTATCAAGTCATGTAAACATGACAGATATACTGTTTTAGAATGTTTAAAACCTCTATCTGAGGAAATCTATGTTTAAGGCTGTTCAAAACTATATCACAGCTTTTTTAATATTATAGCTAAAGATTTAATGATCAAAGAGAAGTTGGTTTAAAACCTAAAATAAGATTTTGTATTGATTATCAATCCTTGCATTGTGGGTAAAGATAAAATAATGTGATACAAACCTTGCATGGTTATATATCATTCAATTGACCCACAGCACATATAACGTTTATGAAAATGTGTGGACCACAGGAGATAGCTTAAATAAAACAGTTTTATCTTTAAACATTTGAGGTTCTATTCTTCATTGTGTTGATTTTTACTCATGACCCAAACGCGTTAAACTTGTTAATATTGGATATTGGTGATAATGACTTTAATCTTATTGCACTAAGTCTCCCCTCACCTCTACACGACAACTGCCTTAATTCAAATTACTGAATTTGAATATAGCAAGACTTAATCTACTTTTTAAGAGCTTAAAATGAGTTAATAAACCACAAGTATATTTTTGAGAAACTGAAAGCTGATAAACTATAATAAAGCCAAGCAGATATTAAAAAAGAAAATTGGTGTTTAATAAATAGGACCAGATAGAAAATAATAACTTCTCAACCACCTTTTAGTAGGTGGTTTTGTGCTTTCATTTTGAATTCAGGGTCAGTGTACTACATATCCCTTATTAGGCTAGACCTCCTTGGTCTTAATCTTTAATTATATTGCATAACCTTAGTTTAAAAATATGTTACATGCTGTCCTGAAATTAAAGATGAACCTTGTTGTTCTTGTGGCTCTTCAGTTGCTATTTTTTGCATGCTAAATCTGCTTGTTTACCTAATTTGGTAGAATATCCATATGACAAATATGCTTAGACAGGGAACATGTTCAAGAGGACTTTGATAATTTTAACTGTCAGCATCAGCATTATATTAAGTTTGGCCATCATCATTGGGTACCTAATCATCTCAGTCACTGAGGGTATAAAAAGTGCCTCTTTTGTCGCTGTCATTTACCATCAGAATTTTTAGCCATCAGCTATACATGGGCCTTGTTCATCTTCCTAGAATAGTATCTCTGTATTTAGTAACTATAAGAGGGCTGCATAAATTTTATTTGCTGTCTATAAGATACATCATATAGCCCTTAATAATTGTGGTTTTTGCAGGGGATCTTTTCCAAGGCAAGTAATATGTTCTATAACATAAGCTTTGCTCAATTTTGTGCAAATCTCAAGCATAAATTATCTTAATCCTGATATTGGAGGCATATGGAACCAAGCTTGGTGGTAGTAATCTATAACGGAAAATGAAGTTTTAGTTTAGCTAGTAATAATCATGACCTAATATATAGTACAGAATTTTATTAATATTAGAAATAATGTTGCATTAAGAGAACAATACTTGACTCCTTAATCTCTTTTTTAGCACTATTAGTGCCCAACCTAAAAAGGGGGAGCCACCACGCATCTTTATTTGCAAATGATCCAAATAAAGGGGCTATTTAAACTTGAAAAAAAATCTAATATGGCTCCTAAATTATCAGCCTAGGAAGCCATATTAGATAATGAAGAGTATTTGGGGAAACTTTTGTCCAGCGCCCGCTTTAGCTGGCAGACCATGTCAGATAATATAAGAGTGTGGGCATCAGCAGCATGTGGCATAAGGAGATATAGTTGAAAATTTCTTCATTAATGAGGCCTGCAGTCTCCATTGCCTCAATATATTGAGCAAGATGATGCTCAACGAAAGCGATGAGAGCAGTCACACAGGTGAATGACTTGATGCATCAGTAGGTTTTGGAATAATTGGGGTCAAAAAGCAAGGTTTTTGCAGCATCAATACAAGCGCAGCTTGCACCAAAAGCGAGCTCCTCAATCTCATACTTTGCATCCTCCTCAAAATCATGTGAGAAATTGGGGATAGGAATACCCTCAACCAGGGGTTCCATTGCCCCATAGAGCAGCTGTAGCTTCAACCGCCATTTTATTAATATTTTTATATAATGGATACCCATTTTTGGGTGAAAACAGCGGGGCCACAATTTGGGAGGATCAACAAAATTCCTCCAAAGCAAAATTCATCTTACATGGTATGGCCGTTAATCTTCATCAATCCATTCAAGAGCCTCAAAAGTATTGGATTTGGCCAGCACTAGTCCAGCCACTGGAATTAGGCAGTGGTAGAAGCTAATTGGCAGCAAAATGTTGACCATGGCAGCTCAGCTGGAACTGTTTCAGTCATCAGCTCAGGTTGCCATAAATTGACCAATTTTTTATAAAAGTTTAAATTTTGATTGGCTGCGGCTTTGGATTCAATGCCAGAATTTGTCAAGGTTTGGAGTGTGAGAATTGAGCTTGACCCAAAGAATTTGGGTGGGGAAGCATCCAAGCCGATACTATAGGGGGATCAGTGGCAGCAGCAGACGTGGAAGCTGTAGGGAACTTGTATTTTGAGTGATTAAGATTGAAGCATAATGGGCAAATGGCACGGCCGTTCTTGACGTGCAGCCAGAATGGGTGATCAGGGGTTGATCTGATCACTGTGCGAGGGGAGAAATGCAAGATGAGTGTCATGATGGAATGGGTGGATCATCACAAAGGTGCACAGCCCTGTCAAATGATCCACTCCATTTGGAGCCACGAATTGCAGCAACAGTTCTGCGCCATAAATGGTCAACCCCTCTATGAGCTTGTGGAGGAGGCATTTGGTGAAAAGGTGGAGGGCAACCTAGCAAACTATACCACCAAAATAGCCTCATCCAGGAGTTGGGCGCAAAATAGTAGGAAGGGGAATATTTTTAGAATCTAATGGCAGTTTAGATGATGCCATTGCATCGGCCTCAGAATGGAAACTGAGGTCAAAATACCTTAAAGGGGTGAAAATCTATGAAGTCAGAAGGTTTAAACACCGCTATGGCCATTTTGATGATGGCCGCACCTGTATATGGGAAGAGGTTCCCATATTTGACCTGGAGGCCAAAATGCAAATTGCTTTGTGGGAGCACCAAAGGGCTCTGGAGCACCACCTGGGAACTTGTGAGATGTTGGGCCAAGTCCCAAGGGGGGACATAACGCCTGGTAGCATTAGGGACGCTAGCAGAGCCAGACTTGGCGCACTTTGGCTTTGGCTGAAATATGATAGATGGCGGCACAACACCACACCAAGCCAGGGAAGCAGGCGTCTAAAGCATTGGCATTTTTAAGTTTTAGCTCAGGCAAGCAGCTATTTTTTGCACTTTTAAATTAAATTGGCTTCAATTTTAAAGTGAAAGAGACTGACTCCTTAATCTCAACATTAACATACTTAAACTACACCCAACGTAGGCAAGAATGTATTGAGATCTGGTAGAGTAGCCAGCTTTGTGGATTTGGATTTATTATTCACTTTAGATTTTTCTATAAACACCTGAAATTATGTCAGAATAAATGGCAAAGAATAACCCGCCTATCTACCCATTTAATTGTCTCATATGGGATTAGTATTGTAAATACAATATTAATTTATTGGGTATTAAGTGGAAGCATAGGAATCGTAAGTTTAAGGCTTAGGGTTTTTTGGTTGTACATAGGGGATAGTGAATTTCTACAGTTGAATTTGGTGTAGAGGCTTTTCAATTTGTAGAATTTAGGAAAAGTCCAATTCATATGCATTAAGTATAGGTTAAAGACAATTAGTCAACATGAAAAAATTGATGCATTTGGAGGTGGGGCTATCAATTTAAGGAAGAGAGGCATGGAGACTAAAGCTACAGCTCTTGAAGAACACTTCTTCTTATAGTGGTTCTATATGAAGCATAAAGTACAATTGGTGAACCCAACCTCCACATGAGCCCATAAGAGCTAGGCCAAGAGTTAAAATCATAGCTTAATTTGGAAATAAAAGATGGGTTTCATATGCAAAAGGAAGACAATCTAAAATCGCAAGGGCCAGCTGTAACAGATCAGGTGGTACCTGATCCATACATTGCTACAGGCCAGTTAGTACTAGATATAAATAGGAAATTTATAAAAAGAAACCTGAATAAAGGAGAATTGGAGAAAGGGAAATTCGATGGACCAACACCAAAATGCATCCAAGTCAATATGACGTCAGACTTATGAGCGTTTCAGATGATGATTCCATGGGAAAAGGAATCTTCACCCAAGATGTGCGGGATGGTTCAGGAGAGCTTGGCATAGTGGAAAGCCTTTTTATATTTGCAAATGCACTATATATTTGAGGATAGGCTGGCTTGAATAGCCAGTTGAGTCTTCTACAATAACCCTAAAAATCAAATAAAGATTTGGTTGCAAAGATAAAAAGATATACTTACTTAAAATAGAATATTGGTTTGAAGGCATGGGCTCCAATAGTGGGCATGGTGTGGCGTTGGCATGTAACTCGGTATCCTCCTACAGCGTGTGGACATGGATCTGAGTACACGTGGCAATGACGAAACTTGGTGGGTGGGTTTGAGGATTGACTCAGGCAGGCTGGTCCCTAGTAGAGTCAGTTATGTGGCTCTTACTTCCCGATTCCCTTGTAAGATATTGGCGCAAACCCATTTGTTATACCAGCAAGATGTTTGGCACATATAGACCACAAATAAAAGATTGGTTCAGAACCATATGGCCAATACATTAACATCTTCTATCAGAGATATCAAAGGGAATATGGGTGGTCATACCACTAATTTGGAACACAAGGGCTTTGCCAGAAGCAATTGAGTTGCATGAGAATAAATTCCTTTAAATGAAAGTCTAAAATCACTGCAACTTTAGTATCACTTACAAGAAATGCTTATATTTATGTACTCATTATAGGACTGAAGTTTATAAATTAGTGTTAGGTACACCACCTCGGTTTTACCTATGATTATCACAGACTAATAGGAGTAAAGGTTTCAATTTAATCCAAAGGCTGAAGCGCATTGTTAGTATTCTGGCTTGAACTGAAGATTTGAGTGTTGGGATTTTAATATGCCCATATTACTTAGATTGATTGATTATAATATATCTGCTTGTCCACCGGGATTCATCAGCTTGTGAATGTAGAAATTATTAATTATTATGTTAGCTATTTTTTTAATATTATCCTAAACAATATTTAGGAATTTGGTGGGTTTTGGTACACCAGATTTTTAATGTTTGTAGGGGTGATTATCTTCAACAAACAAGTGATTAGATTATAGATTTTATTAATAATTTAATCAAATTGTAGGAGCAGATTGGGTTTAGTCACCGAATGCCTAAAAGGTTTATGAGTTGCTTGGCTTATGATGCCACTTGTGATAAAGTAACTATCGTTTTATCCTTTTAGGGTTCACACCCTTCTGTTTATGAGTAAGAATCCCATTACCTAAAAAGGTTGATACTTAATAAGGGTGACGATGGGTTTGAGTGAAGGTGATGGGACACATTTTTTGTATCAACCCAAAAGAGGTCACATTGAGTTAATAAGAAAATCAGCTTGAAACTGATGAATAGGATTATCTTCTTTGCGACCCTAGAGGATTAAACCATTATTGACAGCCGCCGTTTCCATTTGGGGCGCCACCAGTAGGGTTGGGCGCCAAAATCCCTTATAAACTCCCTTGTTTTTTTATAAATACAACAGATAGTATTTAGCAATAAAGATACTTTCAGATCATTTAATTTAAATATTTGACTGTATGCTCTTGAGACTAGATTTGGAAGGACTAGAGATCTCTCTGTCTATCTCACTGTTATCTTAGCGGACTCTGTGTGATGAGAATGAAGAAAAATCTCTAAACCTAAAATCTTCGTTTTTTACACTGAAGAGAGGAAAACATCTGAACCTAATCCTAGGTTAAGTTCTAAAGAAAAGGAAAGAATTCCCTACTAATATTTCAGAAGAATTCAAGATAAGGATTTGCACCAGTTTAGCATTGGACCTAATACCATCTTGGTTATCAGAAGCTCAACTAGAGTAATAGTCTTAGTACTATTTTTGCCTATTGCAATTTTTTATCAACAATTCAGAAACCCACATACAAGGAATCTGTGTAGTTATAAAGGGAGCTGAAGCGAGCTGCTATCCAACAAGATTAAACAGCTCCTAAAATCTAACATTAGGTGCTCACTGCAGGGCATAGTTGAGTTTTGAGCCATATTTAATAAGAAGCTCACATCAAACATGTTTTATAAGAATAAATTACAAATGCTTTGGACATAATGAAAACGTCAACAAGAATGCGCTAAACTCAGTGTCACAGGACGTTTCCATGACATCAAAAGAATGGGTGATGAAAGCTGAGGAAGAGGGCAATCAAGTTGGAAAAATCAAAAATGGCCTCAATGGAAAAGTCATCTCCTTGAAGCGCAAGAAGGGTTAACTGATTAAAGAAATATTATTGCGAAAGGCCAAGCTTGAAGCAGATCAGGAGTTTGCTTATGCCAGAATAATAAAAATATAGCACAATTATTGATATGCATAGAAGAACTGAAGAATCTCTAATGTGATTGTGCGAAAATGGAGATAGAAGAAGTTGACAAAAACATACACAAAGCTTCAGTCAAGAAAAATTTACTTCCCAGAAATATGCTTGGGTCATTTACTTGCAATTTCAATTGACCCCCAAAGTTACTCCTATGGTCAATCAAGTCATTGGGTAGAAATCTCCTACTAATGGGGCCACAGATGAGTTCTGGAGTACACAAAAATTAACTACATTCCATTTGGACAACGCCCCTGCATTTTCCGATTATTTGAGATAATGTTTAGATTTAGTGATTGACAAAAGGAAGACTGTCTTTAACTGCCTGAAAGCCAATTGTCAAAATCTGGTGTTACCCCATCTGAATGGGGACAATTGGTCTTATAATGAGCCAAGGAAGCCATTATGATAAAAATTGGAAGCCCTACATGGATGTTTAATTACAAGGACTTTATTGACAATAAATTATCGAAAAGGTGAGAATCTAGAAGCTTTTGTGGACCAATTTTACCAGGAATCACAAATCTTGGTTGGTGAAAAAGTGTTTCTGATTTTGGTGCACAAATTGTGATGCAAGCGACGCTTCAGCTCTATAATGATTTGCATCAAAAGATGGCTTCAACACTAGTGACTATGATGTCCACATCTCAGATGGTAATTATCTAAATATTCTAGGAGCGACCATTATAGCACAAAACCAAGCATTCAAAGTTATTCAGACTTGGGCCCAAAATACTGTGAAATTCGCTGGGGTGAATTAATAGCAACAAATAGAGTTTTGATGAGAAAAATTCAAAGTACAAAAACAAGCGGACAAGATGCAGATATGCTGCCACCAATGTGGAAGACCTGGACATTTAGCCACATTATGTTAGAGCAAGAAATTATAGGAGCAAGTTGCTCTAATCCAGGTGGAAGAGAAAGATATTAGTCAATAATTGGGAAAAGGGCCTGCGTGTTGGACGATTACAAGCCCATTATTGTGAGAAGAGAGTTTTGGACTTAGATAACAATACATGCCAAAAGACCCTAGCCAATTTTCAGTGGAACCCCTCAAATTGGGGTAATACTTTTTATTAATACTTCTCAGGAAAATTGCAAAAGTACATGTAGCAGTGTTACTCTGAATTGTTGATGGAATCAAGGGAGCCATGTTGATGTCCTTCCCTATCTAACAACTAATTTATCGCAACCTATAGCGCAGAGACTTACCCTTTTATAGGGTTGGAGGGGTCCAGCAAGGTGCAAATATTTACCTTCCCAGTGATTAGGTAAAATATATTAAAACCTTACCTCATGGATTTATCCTACCTGCATTGCCCTCCAAAAAACATTCCATCAAAATTAGGCGAGTCTCAAGAGCTCTGATATTTTTGAATCCCCATATTTCCTAATTTGGACATTAATAGCCTAATCCAAACTTTGAGTCTTGACACAATTAAATATTAAGCACCAAGATATTTATGGTGTTTTTAATCCCCTTGAGGCAACTTAATAAAAACTGATATAATTGACCCTTTGATTTATTTATAGTGTTATTATTTTTGATATAAGTGGTTTAAAAACTCCCCCAACAAAGTTCAATCCAGCAGTAGGAGTGAACCTTCTCCTGAAAAATTATTTTAAAAATTCATTTCAGAATATCACCTACAAGCATCCAAATCCACTGGATCTAACAATGAAGTCTAAACAAGGAACAATATAGCACCAAGGACAAGCCTGTTCCACCTATCATATTGAATGATGACATAGATATTTATGACTTATTTTTTAATGATGAAAGAACTGACCCACTCTATCATACTATTAATTTGACGTGAACGCCATACCTGAACCAAAGCAAAGGAGCCTTGCCACAAAAATGTGAAAGAAGTGGCTTGGCCACATGCTCATCAACTAACGGACAAGATTAGATCCTCTGAAAACCTGGAGTTATTACTTAAGATGAGATTACTTGAGGCGAACATATCTCTCCTCAGTAGTACAGTTTAAGGAATCTTTCCCTGATTTATACATGCACTTAATTCAGACTCTTGATTCAGCAAATAATGCCATTATACACTCAGTAAATACCTTGATACAAAACTCTGAGCGTACATTTGTGGATATAATAGTCAACTGAGTGTGAGTGCGGGCATAATCAACAGTGAAGCGCTCATAAACATTAGTTTGAACAGATTGGTGATCCAAATGAAAAGTTTTGCCAGATCTCGAACACCAGAAGGTATATTGATTGGCCAGATCAGAGATAATAACCTGTGGAGCCTTGAACGCTGCCACTACAGTTCAGATCATTTGTGGTATTGGATCTCACCATGATGTTGGCTAATCAAAAGTATGACATACTGTTAGGATTTTTGCCTACATTTCACCTCCCAGGTTATTTTTCTAGTTTGCTAGGGGATAAGGCCTGCTGGCAGTTGAATTTATATTGGTTGATTTCAATACCAGGGTAACAATGTCAGCAGATTTTGGGCAATTCGATGTGTCCAGATCCACTGGGGTTAATTTATGTGAATGTCTAAGAATTTGTCAGGCAGAGTTTCTGAGAAATTGAGGCACATGATAGTTGATCATTAATTTACTATTATATGTACCAATTGGGATCAGTTAGGTTTTATCACCGACTTATTGGGAATTTATGTAGGAAGTATGAGGCGAGTTATTTCACCTGCAACTAGTGCATCAATCAGTTGGTTTCCGACCTTCTATAATGGGTAAATAGTTCCATTACATAAGATGTTCGCTAGCAAAATGTGGATGGCACGCTGCAACTGAGCTGAAACGTTAGGACACGTTTTCCAGCTCTATCCATTTTCAGGTCTCTGGGATGTTCAATGGAGGATTCCTTAGCCTGATAGAGAAGACCATCGCTGGAATAGACTTCAAAGGGAAGTTCAATGGCAACGGCTACTATTTACTTACTGAGGAATCAACTTAGTAGTTAAACGCTGAAATTCACTTTTAACTTTCCTAGTTTGTTTTAATAATAAAGCAAATTTGCTAGTAGTAATAAGTTCTATTTATTTTTAGTCCATTATTGTTGTAATACAATAATTGTTGACTCTTTTGTGAAATAAATAGTCAGTATTGGATATCCTTAAAAGACAAGCTGGCCTTTACAGAAGTTCTCCGCCAACTCAACATGGTGAGAATTAATCCCCTGTAATCTCTGAATCTGATAGAGGATTAAGTTCAGTCAGGATAGGGAAGAAGTCCCTAATTGTCATATAATCATAATTTAATGGATCATTTTAAGTTTAGCTTTGGACCACCAATCAACCAGGTATATATTCAGCTACTTATAATAGTCTCCAAACTATTATCACCCTTCTATCATATTAATTTATAAATTGTGCAAATAACCAAACCTGTACAGTTAATTTCTGGAAATAATCAGCAAGAAAACCCAAATAATAACAATTAGTGTTTGTACAGAAAGCAGTTGAGTAAGATAAGCCAATTCAAAATGTCATATAGTGATAAATTAAGAAAGCTATGAACAGAATCACAAACTGTCAATAGAACGCCTTGAATTCAGCTGATCATAAAGAATTCGGTGCTCTAAAGGAGAGAGTCACTAAGAACTAGGAAGGAGTAGAATAAGTTTCAGACTTCAGAAACAAGCTGTTTGGAAAAACAACGTCCTAAGAGAAAAATAAGGCGAGCAGATTCAATAAGTTTAATTTAAGAAACAGAGCATGAAGCATATTGTGTGCAATTGCATATGCTCAGCTCAGATATGACTCTTTTGTAAAACAAGTTTGAGAACTGAAGAATCAGAAATTTTAATGCAAGCCCTATATATTGAACGACACAAAAGCAAATAATCCAAGAGCTCCAGTTGAAAAGTAGGCAACTCTTAAAAATATGCATCTATGTTTGCTACCATTTTGTAGATGACCCCCAAGATTACTCCTCTTGTTAGTCATGTTGCTGAGCTGCAAGTGGTAGCTATACAAATTCAGAGGAATTTAAATCCATGCTAAAACTACCCACTTTCATAAGGATAACGCTACTGCGTTATTCCTCCTGTTTAAAAATGACTATGTTTAGGTGTGGCGATAGACAAAAAGCCTTGACAGTCATGAACTTCTTGGATACCGACTATCAGAAGTTGACGTTGCCTCATCTAGAAGAAGACAGCTGGCCCTATTATATAGCCAAGGCTTCAACTATGAAGGCATTTAGGAAGCCCCTTGTGTATTCAAAACACAAGCAATATTTTATGAGGATCCAATTACTTAAAGACAAAACCTTAGCAAAGTTTGGCTACCAATATATCAAGGATATAGATTTTTGGTCAGAGAAAAATCATTGAATGATTTCAACGCGCAAATTACATTACAAGCAGCTCTTTGGCCTAATTGCAATTTTCATCAAATGATGTCTTCCACACTGGTCACTAAAATAACCACCTCACAAATGGTTATCATTTGAAGATATTAGGCGCCATGTTCAAGGCCCCTAATCGAAGCTACAAGACTAAACCAGTCAGATCTTTGAATACCACCAAATAATCTGAACCAGCTAAGAAAGCTCCCAATTGAGAAGTGCTGAAAATAAGCCTAGGGGTTAAATGTACACCCAAGAGCAATATGAGCTGTCACCAGTATAGGGGAAGGGCCATTTTGCTGCTCAATGCTTAAGCTAGAAGCCTAAGGAGAAAATTAATGTGGTGCAGGATAAGGAAGCCAAACCCACACAAGAGTCAAGAAAAGGGCCCGCATTCTAGACGTGGAACATTTAGAGTTTCAGTTAAACCTGTTCCTCTCAATATCTTAATTGAAGACATTGACATCAGTGATCTGTTTGTTGACAACAATGCACCAGACCAGCTTTTATTAAGTGGTCAACCTAGATGTTAATGCTGTAATTAAAGCCAGAGCTAAGGGGATTGGCTCTGAAAGAATTAAACAGGTCACTAGCCCATATGCACGCCAACTAGTGTACAAAATCCGATTCACTGAGAATCCAGATGAACTGGAAATGGTCAAATTAGATAAAGTGAACCTGTCAATTCCCTTAAGCACAATAAAGAAATCTTTTCCTGATTTGTTAGTGCAAATAATTTACACCCTTAATTTAGTGAATAACGCACTATACACTCAGTAAACAAGATTTTACAATACTTTAAGTGTATGTACACTAATATATTGATCGATTTGGTATGGGTGCAAGAGGTTATTGACAGTGGGGCGCCAATCAATATTGTCTCAACCAATTTAGCGAAGAAAATCAAAAGCTCATCTGATTTGAAACCTAAGAAGGAGTATGAAACCGTCAGGCCAAATACAACCATCTCCTGTGGAGCATATAGTGAATTGCCACTCAAATTTGGATCCTTAATGTATCTGCCCCAACTATTGTTTTGGCCAACCAAAAATACTATTCTCTAATTAGCCAAGTTTTTTAAGGCAGTACGGAGTTAAATGCAATTTGAAAGACAATAAGCTGGCCATATTGGGCCAACCGCTGCATATGGTCTATCAGCAGAATGGGAAACTCCGCTTCCCAAAAGAAACAACTTTATCAAACTGATCTATAAAGATGGCATCATCCCAATCCACTATCAATTGGTTGGATAAAAGCGGAGAGAAATGATGATGGAAATTTTGGAAAATTGGGGTATTCCGTTACAAACAAAGATGTTGAACGCCATACCGTTGGGAACTCAGTTATAGTTGATAAAAGGTAGACTTTGGAAATACCTGAGCTATTGTATGGAAAAGTAAGTAAACCATAGAAGAAGTCCAGAGTAGAACTATTAGTGGCGCCTGGAATAGTTATGCTGAGCCATGGATATATATGAGTTCTCCTGGAGAATCTGAGTGGAAAACTAATGAAGATTGAGAAAAAATCAAATTAACGCGTTTATCCACTTTATACCAATGGCAGAATTTATATAATTCCAAAATTTAGGGACTCTTTATCAAGATGAGATTGATGGCAAGGATTGCTGAGAATATTAATCTATTAGTCAACTGAGAGTAAAACGCTGATATGATGGAAAGACAGCAGAAAGAGATGCTCAAAATATTCAAGAAATAACATAAAATCTTTGTTCAGGATGATCATGACTTAGGATGCTCAAGAATGTAATCCATAAAGTTGACACTGGGAAAAGTTACTGATACAGATGAGAAAAACCAATGGTCAAAGGCAGCTGAGGCAGTAGTGGAAGAGGAAATCAGCAAACTAATGGAGCACAGGCTCCTAGCGTCATCTCAAGCCTTTGGGAGAGCCCTATCCCTATTGTCAAGGACAACGATAGCTCTAATTGGGTGTTTGACTATTGGAGATTAAACAAGATGATGAAGAAAGATCTGTATCCAATGCCACAAATCATTGATACAAAAACCGCCTTGAGGAACTAAACTTTTTTCTAAATGGATCTTATCTCAGGATATTGGCAAAGCCATTTTCCAGCTGAAGACCAAAATAAGTGCACAATCATGACTGTGCAGGGGCTGTAACGACTGACTTGGATGTCATAAGGTCTTTGTAATGTGCCTGCGACTTTCCTAAGAGCAATGGACGCCATATTGAACGGCCTGAAGTTGTTTGCGTCCTTCTTTACTTGGAAAAATACATTTTTAGTAGTACTTTTACTGACCATTAAAACAATTTGGAAGAAGTTTTCAAGTGGCTATCCATGGCCAATATGAAGTTAAAGACAAAGAAGTGCCACTTCTAAAAAGAGATGTAATATCTGGGGCTTTTATATAACTCTAGCGGGCTGCAACTGCAAAAACAGAAGGTTGAGACCAAAGAGAAGATGGCTATCCTGAGTGTTTGATATATACAAGTATTCCTGAAATGATCAGATACTATAGAAGATTTATATGGGATTTCACAAGAATATGCTGAGTCCCTTTTCATTTGCTGAAGGATCCAAAGAAAGGTTTTGTATGGGATGAAGAGGCTCAAGATTCATTTTATGAGTTATTCAAGTACCTTATAGATTACCAGTTTTGAAATATTCAAATTTCAATTAAGAGTTTATAATACAAATTAATGCTTGGTTAAAGGTGATCAACGCTGTCCTGATTCAAGTTGATGAACTTGGGAAGAGCATCTGGTAGCTCAGGTGAGCTTGTCGTTATTATCTTCTGAATGGAACTACACTGGTACTGAGAATAAATGCCTCATGGTGATTTATACCTGTAAAATGTTTGGGGTATATATACATAATACACACTTTAAAATGGTGACGTACCACTCCTTCCTGCACTGGCTGCATAATCTAAAGGAGCCAGAAGGACGTCTGACCTGATAGGCATTGGAGCTTCAAGCATTTGACTTTGAAATAGTCCTCCAACAGGAACTTCTCCTTACAATGCAGACGGTTTTATCAAGGTTACCAATAGTCCAAGTGGTACACCATCAGGCTGATGAGCTATTTCAGCGGATGGTTGATGGAGAGATCAGGAATGAGCCCTGAGAAATACAAGGTGGCTTCAAAAATGATGCAAACACTGAGACCCAGAATGTACAAGTATCCAAGATGATTTACAGGAACCATCTAGTACTAAAAAAAGATGATTTACAAGAAACAATTAATATACCTGAAACTATCAGAACGAGCGTCAATAGTTTAATCCACACATAAGGTTGTCAGGCATGGAGGCCTGAGGAAGACAACCAACAACATTGGCCAGCATTATTACTGGGAGCCTATCATCTATTATATGGCAGATTCTCTGGCTTGCTGTGTGGAGTGTCAACTGCAAAACCACCCAAGAATTCACTGGATATTGACTGGCCTACCCAAAATTTGCCTGGTATAAAGTATCCATTGATTTAATGGGACCACAGAATATGAGCACTAGGGGAGTCAAGTATATCATAGTGTCAATCAATTATCTGACAAGATGGTTGATATGAAAACACTATCAAAATTGGATGCTGTAAGTACCACGCTACCTATACTGAATCAAGTCATTTATTGCCACAGATTCTCACAAGTCTTGTTGAGTGACAACGATATCAATTTTATGTCTCATGTGATACTAAGGGTTGATTTAAATAATGGGGATCTGAGAAGCTGTATCAGTTACATACCAGCTGTAAATGAACGGACTGGTGGGATGAGTGAACGGAATGCTGGCCACAACACTGAGGAAGCTGGTCGCTGGGAAAACTTCCACATGAGGAACCTACCTTAGTTTGGTGACATTCATACAAAACATCAGTCACCATATGGCAATGTAAAAAATGCCACTCAAATTATTGTTCATAGGAGAGTCTGTGTTACCACCAATTTTATATTTAGCAGATGAAACAACATGTGGATGATGCAGAGCAGTACCTACTCCAACTATCAAACAACCTGATCAAAATGCAATTGCAGCATTCTAAATGAGCCTGAAAAAAAGATCAAAGATAAGATGACGGATGATAAAAATTGACCAGCTTTGCACAGGTACCATGTAGGTGATAGATAGCCTATTGCAACTTGAGTGGCTTTGGAAGAAGAAAAAAAATCTCATTTAAAAAAAGATTCAGCAGTAGTAGGAACCACCCTGCATGAAAACCACCCAAATCTTCCTTTTTAACTCCATATCACCAATTAAATTATTAATGATAAGAGGGGATGGAGGAAATTATGTTATCCCTAGTCATAACAGGTTTTGAACCTGTTACAGCATTTTTACCCCACCTTAGCTTGTGGTTACAGGTGTGCGCAACTACACCCGGTGGAGAAGAAACAAACTAGATTCGCTGTGATTAAGACCATTCAAGATTATTGCTAAGATGGCAACGGATGCATATTCTAACAAGAACCTTACAAATGGAAAATGGTTTTCAGGTCCATGCAAAGTATATAAAATAGTAGATCCAAGAAAAAAATAATAACAGTGTTCCTAAAGGACTGATAAATTGTTAAGATGTTTATGTCATAAAACTTTTTGTTTAAGTTCTAAAAATGGACCTTTAAACCAAAATAGATGGTTAAATATTAAAAAATAAGACCTCTGAACCATGAAAACTGTAGGTCAGAGTATATCTAGGAACCAGTTTGGGGGAATAAAGAAAAAGTGGACCACTGAACTGAGTATAGGTCATGTCCCATAAAAAAAAAGAATAAATAAACTTAAAATTGATGAAATATATAAAAAAGAAGTAGAAAAATATGAAAATAACATATTCTTATAACTTTCAAACGTCATCCTTGACTTGGGGATGATTTCACCTATGTTTCCTCTTGAGGGAGAGAGGACGTATGACAGTAGGTGTGAACAAGACATTGAAATCTATTTAAGATTAAACACTAGAAAGAGCTAGACCCACTTGAAGCCAGATACTTTGAGAAAAAGCTGATCCTTGAGAGAACTCTACCAAGGGAAGAAAAATGAGATAACAATACTAGAAAAATGTGATATTCCAGATCAGGGAAAAACAGCAGAAAAAGAAGAGGCATTCAGCAAATAACCATTTAATACAGATTTGGCACTGGAGCTGGAAGATTAGTCTTGAGTGCTTGCTGATGGGCTTCATCAAAGAAGTTGGACATATGTGCTGCATGGAGCAAGGGACGCTGGAAGGAGGTTGCCAAATCATGCCTCTAATCAGAGCCATTAGGAGGAGGTTTTGATGTGAAGTCCCAGAGATGAGGTAGTCATGCAATGAGTAAATAGCATCCTGAAGGTGACAGCTGCAAACTTTCCTGCAACTGAAAGCATAAAGAATGATGGAAGTCAGGCAGGCTGGAAGCTTTGTGGCCAAACTGCGTTGGACTTGGCCTGTGTAAGTCCTGAAGAACGTCCTCTGGGCATTGATCAGACCATTTTTCTGTTCCCAAGCAAGAAGGTACCAAAGAGGATAATCATACCCCTCATTACTCAGGTGATCTCGCTCATGTGGGAGACAAGCACTGGGTAATAGCCCTTCCACTTCTGATCCTGCTTCTGGTACACACACTCTCCTCAGCAGAACTGTTATGAGGAATCAGTGAAATCTGCACTGAGATTGCCAAAATGAAATTGATTTAACTAATTTGAGCAGCAATCAGCCCAATGCTCAAATTTCAAATGGTTGAAAAGGTATGAAGACTGATCTATCAGCTGGAATGCCTAAACAGTTGTGATTCAGTTAACATAATGATCAAAAAAATCTCCCCCTCCCAAATCCATTGGGCATCACCCCCAATGGGCAGGTAATAGCATCAGACACCATCGACGAGGTTTTGAAGCTTTCTGCTGGCAAATCAGGTGTAGCACCTGATGCAATGCCTTTGACCAAATGAATGGTTCAGTGATTGAGCATGGGCATATTGGGCGTCCTGAACCCGTTCCCACCCAAATGGGTCCACCCATATGTGGGGTGGTTTTGGGGGATTCCCGCCGCTCATCATGCCAAATGCTGTCACATCAATCGTCAGAAATGTAGCAAAGCTTTGGTTTGGACATTCAAGGTTGAACCAACCGCGACTTGGCCCGCTGCCAAATTTTGCAATGTCAGTTCCCAGGGAACTAACCCACCAAGTCCCAAATAATTTGCCGCTTAGGTCAAACTTGTGGGACTTAATCCTGGCTTGTTTCCCTCCAAATTGACAACTATTTAATCATTCACATTGCACTGAGAAAATTGTTGGTTGATTCTCCTTCCTTAATTTTTTCCATTAAAAACAACCTTCCCAAAATTCCATTTTTATATGTTGAAAACTTAAGCTCCCTTCTCTTTAACCGCTCAAAGTCACTTTTGAGCGATTTTAAATTTAAGTTAATTTATCCACAGCCATCTGCCCAAACCTATTCTTTGATGTCCTTGGCTCTGCCGCCTGCCACCCCAGTGTGGGGCAGCAGTGCACCCCCACTTAGCGTTTTCCGCCCTGCAGGCAAGCGCGTTCGGACAGGTTCAAACAGCCCGCCCACTGCTTCCAACCGTTTTGTCCCCCCACGAGACCTAGCACTCCACCTGGCGCGCATCCACCCTTCTCGCCCCCATCCTCTCGCCCTCCCTCGCTCTGCTATTCGCTATTGCCTCAGAGTGGACTATGGACGTTTGTTCCCATATGCTGATAAGGCAATTATTGACCTAGCCACTACAGCCTTTGCGCCAGCTGGCTTTATAGACTTCCGCCCTTTTAAGGGCTACTTTGACGTTGGGTTCCAATCTGAGGAGGATGCTGAAGCGGCAGCACAAACTCCTCTAATTTATAAAAAACCCCCATTCCCACAACCCGTACTCGCCTCCCTTCACACACCACGCTAGTTGTATCCTTTACAAATCTCCAAGCCCACCTTCCACCCCAGGTTTTGTATGACCAGTTGGTCGCGGGGCTCATGGCTTATGGCACTCAGCCCAACCTCATCTTTGCCATTCCTTCTGGTGCAGAACGCCTTGCTGCTCCTCGTGCAACAGCCACCATCATACCACACCACCCTACCATAGCCCAACAAATCCCACCCCGCGCTAGTGCGGCTGCAGCACCTGATCATTTCTTTTGGGCTCGGGTTGATAATGGTAGGCAGATTTGTTTTCTCTGCTTTGGCCTCGACCATGCAAAAAGAGCGTGCCCTAAGGCCAAATCTGCTGATGCAGCTTCTGAGCCCCCTTTGGAGGTTCAGTATGGGGCGCTTTGCTGCCCCCTCCCACCCTCCAATCTCGTTCAGTGGGCCCACATGGAAAATCAGCCCCACCCAAAACCTCCATCCTCACTCTCCCACCTAAATCTACGCCAGCCAATCAGAGCAATGCTTGGACCAACATTCGTACCCAAGCAGCTGCCCATTCGCCCAATCCTACCCACTCAAATTTAAATGCCACTATTCCAGTGAACCAAAATCCATTGGATCTATTGGCTGAAACTGACGAATCAGGTAATATCCTTATTAGTAAGCATACAGGTCAACCTCTCTGCCATGGCGATTATGGTCAGGCAGAATTTTTCCTTCCCGACTTTGATGAAACCCCTACCCCTCGCCATTTTGCTCCTCTACCCAATACAACCCCCTTCCAAAGTGACCACCAGCTCGCCTTAGCTGCGGTGGCCTCTCCTCATTGCCCAAAAAACGCACCGCGGTGGCCCAGTCAGTGGCTCAGCTCCAGCATGGCCTGCCCACCATCTTCTTCCCCCTGACTTCCCTGAATCTCCCTGCAGTGACATCTCAAAATTATTTGATGATGCTGAAATTGCTGTTATGAATGTCGCAACACTTGCTTCATTCAACCCCTCAGCCAAAATCACCCGCCACAGTATCTCCCTTTTCACCCAACTTCCTGAAGCCCGCAAAGAAGCTGAAGCTCTCCTCGCAGCTTTTGTTGAGACACTTTCCCGTCATTATCTTGATGCAGAAGTGGAAAACTCCTACTACGCTGACCTCAGCCCCCACTATGCAGATGCCCCAACGCCCTGGCTCTCTGCTCTGATCTGGTACTGCAACCACCACCCCTTGATTGAGGCGGGTTTTTCTGAGAACCAACCCCCCGACCCCTCCTCACCCTCTGCCATGGTGGGTTAAGCAGTTTCTGCTTCCCACCTGGTTAGTAGTTTGTTTTGCCATTTTGAGTGTTGTGATCAGTACTGTCCGTCCCCTGGTCAGCGTACCTCGAATAAATTGAAAACTTAAGCTCCCTTCCAGTTCCAAATTCATCATACCAGCATCAGTGCCTCTGGCATTATAGTATGCCTTTTGGGTGCTCTGACATCTGGGCTGGCATGCCAGTCTAAATTATTACTTGCTGTTCACCTAACATAATCAACCAACCATTAATCTCTACCATTTCCGCCTTTCTTGTAGATATTGCACAGCAATGATCCCTTCTTTCCAACTAAATAAGGTCATAAAGAAGATTATCTCTACCCACATTAGTACTATCCCACTCAAAACTCCAATATATACCCCATAGTTGCCGCAGCTATCTTGCCCATGTCAGTAGGGTCTGATATCTCAACTTGCAATGTTTTTGCTTCCCAAAGCCCAGTAGTTTCCCAGCTGTCGCCCTTCAAAGGTGCAATTCCCACAGAACCAAAACCAATCATTGTCAAAAATGAGGAAGAGGCCGAGGAAGAGGCTATCCTGGCATCCCAAAAATTGCGACTTTTTGTCCAATATTTTGTGGCCTGGAATTGGTATCCAGCTTACAAGAACAGTTGGGACAAGGCGCACAATTGCGCAAATTGCATGAACCTGGTCAAAGCGTTCCACATATCCCACCCCAAGGTTCTCCGTTTCCCCAAAAGCCTGCGTCAGTAATGGCGATCAAGTTACCCAAGGTGCACAAGAATGTGGCTCTTGTACAGTTTCCCGGTGGTGAGGCCCTTCCCTTGGAAAAAGGAAAGTGTAATGTAAGCCCTGTGGTACGTCCTCTGGCATCAATCAGGCCATTTTTCCATTCCTGAGCAAGAAGGTACTGAAGAGGATAATCATACCCCTCATTACTCAGGGCTCTCTAGCTCACATGGGAGACGAGCGCTGGGTAACAGCCCTTCCACTTCAGATCCTGCTTCTGGTACCCACACTCTCCTTGGCAGAACTGTTATGAGGAATCAGTGAAATCTGCACTGAGATCGCCAAAATGAAACTGATCACAACTAATTTGAGCGGCAATCAGCCTGATGCTCAGATTTCAAATGGTTGAAAAGGTATGAAGACCAATCTAATGGCTGGAATGCCTGACAGTTGTGATTTGGTTAACACGATGATAAAAAAGATCTCCCCCCTCCCAAATACATTAGGCATCACCCCCATTGGGCAGGTAATAGCTTGGACACCATCGATGAGGTTTTGAAGCTTCATGCTAAAATTAGGCATTGCGCCTGATGCAATGCTACTGACTGAACGAATGGTCCAGCAACTGAGCACGGGCTGGTTGGGCGTCCTGAACACATTCCCAACCAAAAGGGTCCACTCATATGTGGGGTGGTTTTGGGGGATTCCCACCGCTCATTGGGCCAAACGCCATTATGTCAACCATCAGAAACGTAGCTGAGCTTTGGTTTGGATGTTCAAGGTCAGACTGACTGCAACTTGGCCCACCGCCAAATTTTGTGATGTTAGTTCCCAGGGAACTAACCCGCCCAATCCCAAATAATTTTCTGCTTAGGTCAAACTTGTGGGACCCAATCTGGGCTTGTTTCCCTCCAAATTGACAACTATTTAATCAGTCACATTGCACTGAGAAAATTGTTGGTCGATTCTCCTTTCTTTAATCTTTCCCACAAAAACAACCTTCACCAAAATTCCGTTTTTATATGTTGAAAATTAAGCTCCAATCCAGTTTTATATTCATCATACCAACAGCAGTGCCTCTGGCATTCTGGTTTGCCATTTGGGTGCTCTGGCATCTGGACTGGCATGCCAGTCTAATTCTTACTTGCTGTTCGCCTGACAGCCTGCAAAACAAAGAGCATAGGCTGCAACATCTTGATTTAATATTCTCAATAGGTCATCAGTGTTAAGAGTTTCAGAAAGGGCTGTGGTTACTCTTTTTTTAAATCTCCATATATGAGCTCAAAATGTTCTCAATTCCTGATAGTTAATTTGGTTGAAAGTACCACTAGTTTATAGTATTGGCTGAGCTAAAAAGGAACTCTGGAAGAAAATTGAAGCTAGTACAAAAAGCTGACTTATATTGGATGGCATTGCTTCAATAGTGCTCGATGATTACTATGGGTTTATATGCAAAAGGAGCCAACTCTTGCAAAGTGTCAAACTCCAATATGGAAACCGATGTAAGAGGGAGAACCAGCCACAATTTTTCAAGATGATAGCTAATCTAATTTAATCAGGATTGAAACTGTTATCAGTAGCTCAGCAGAAGGACTAGTTACACACTCTTGAATTAGAGTATGGGTCCTGGGAAAACCATAAAAAAGATTTTTAAGAGTAGAATGATTCATCAATTGGAAGAGGCGGTCATCTTCAGCATAAAGATTGTCCAGATATTACTGGTACTGGGAGTTAGATGAATTTAACTTATGAGATGGACAAGCCAGAAGATGTCAGACTTTTTAACAATGGTTGATATTATCTAACTTGGAGTAGATTATGTCTAATTTTCTCTAATTTTGGCACAATTAATTTCTAAACTATGAAAAAGCTCTCCAAAATAAGCAATAATGATATTATCAAGAAAAGGGTATTTAGAGAATTAATAACAAAAACAAATAATATTAATTGTTACTAGATTTGCCTCAAGGAAGACATTGATGATAGTAACCTCCTACCAAGGATGAGGAGGGAGATCAAGGATTCAAGGACGCCAAACCAAAATCATGTAAACAACAAAGGGTTATATAGCCCTGATCTGGGGAAAAAGCGGCTTTATGGGACTAGCATTGGCAAAAATGACTAAGACAGCATGGCAGTGAGTCATGATAACTGCACTCTGAGGAGGAGGCAGCGAGGAAAAAAGGAAGAGAATCGCAGGCCAGAGGTTGTCATGAGCAGCGTTAAGTGCAAATAGGGCTGAGTTCCACTGGAAGCTTAGAAGTATCCAACCTGGATTGAGGTGGAATTCTCCTGTCCCAACCTTATTCACACTAAAAACCTAGGCAAGAGGGGGAAATTTGTAATTTTTGCTCACCTTTCCAGCTTTCTAGGTTATCTGATGGTTTTCTAGGGGATAAGTACAGCTAGCAAATGAATTAGATACTGGTGCTTTTAATCCTAGTTTAACAATGTCAGAAGTTTTTGGGTAATTCGCTGTGTTCAGATCCACTGGAGTTAATTTATGAAAATGCCTAAGATCTCATTGAGTAGAGTTGCTGACAAAATCAAGCCATCTGGTAGTTGATCATTGATTAACTATTAGATGTACAGATTAGATTAGTCATGTTTCATCACCAACTTACTGGGAATTTATGTAGGAGTTGTGTGTGAGTTATGCCACCTACAACTAGTGACTCAATCGTTTGGTTTGAGACCTGCTATAATGCGTAAATAGTCCCATTACCTTAGTAGGTCGCTAACCAAATGTGGATGGTACGCTGCAATTGAGCAGAAACGTTAGGACACGTTTTCCACTCTATCTATTTTTAGGTCTCTGGGATGTCCAATGGAAGATTCCTTAGCCTGATAGAGAAGACCATCACTGGAAGAGACTTTAAAGGGAAGTTCAATTGCAAAGGCTACTTTTTTCTTACTGAGGAACCAACTGAGTAGTTAAAAGCTGAATTTCACTTTAACTTTCCTAGTTTGTTTTAACAATAAAGCAAATTTGCTAGTAGTAATAAGTTCTATTCATTTTCAGTCTATTATTGTTGTAGTACAATAATTGCTGACTCTTTTATGTGAAAAAGAGTAAGGATTGAATATCATTAGAAGAGTAGAAAACATTTACAGCAAATCCTCATATATTCAGCATGATGGGAACTAAGGCCAGGAATCTCTGAATCTGAGAGTGGATTAAGTTCATCCAGGATAAAAAGACGTCCCTAATTGTCAATGTAATCATTTTTTCTTGGGTCATTCCAAGTTTAGCGTTGGACCATCGATCAACCAAGTGTATTTAATTAGCTATGGATATAGTATCCATACTATTATCACCCTTCTATCATATTAATTAATAAAACTGTGCAAATAAACAAACCTGTACAGTTAACTTCTGGAAACAATCAGCAAAGAACCCAGATTTAACACATACTTATTGAGATGGAATTCCAGAGGAAAAATGGATTATAATGTATTTTTTGGAAGATATCTTACAATCTTTAGAGGCAAACTCCGACTTTGGTAATCAATGGGAAGGAGAAGCACCGTTGACAAAGAAAAACAATCTTGTAAAACTGATTTACATTGATAGTATCGTCCCCATCCATTGTAAATTGGTTGGGTGAAAACAGAGGTAAAAACCAAAGAAGATCCTGTAAAAACGTGTGATATCCTTGAGAATAAAACTGTAAACAGTTACCACTGTGAATGCATATATATCATTAGCAAAGGGTTAACGCATTAAATCCTCAAGCAGTATATGGAAAAGTCGTCAGCCCATGAAGGAAATCAAGAATTGAGCCATGTGTAGCACTGGGGATTATTATTCTAGGACAAGGAAAAAGGGTACTACTGGCTAATCTTTGAAAAAACCGATGAAGATAAATAAAAACTAAGTCACTATGTTTGTACATTTAATCCTGATGGCCGAGATCAGCGAATTCCATGATTTTATAACATAAACTGAGATAGGTTACTGGTGGATGCTGCCAAAAGTGTTGCTATTTTGGTGGATTAATACCAGATGGCTAAATTATTAAGCAGCAACAAGATGTGTTATATTTATTTGAGAGATATTGGGAAATACTTGCTCAAGATGACCTCGACCTGTGATGTGCAAAAAACGTGATCCAAAAGGCCAATACTGGGGAATACCCGCCAATAAAGATAGGACCTTTCTGTCAGTCTAGACCGCTGAAGCTGTGGTCAGCGGGTAAAGCAGCAATCTAGTTGATCATATGATCCTTGTTCCATCATCAAGTTCATTGGATAGTCAGCTCCTCCTGGTGAAAAAGAAGGACGGATGAAATTGAGTATCTTGATTATTTACCAATTAAACAAGTTCATTAATAAAGACTTCGATCCAACACCCAAACTAATGATACACTTGATCGCCTGGAGAAGGGAAAATTATTTTTTGGCAATGGACTTGATCTGGAATATTGAAAATTGATTTGGCAAAGGAAAACTAAAAAATTGTTCAGAAATTACCGCAAAGGGACTTTACAAGCTGATCCAAATGCCCCAAGGATTATGAAACATGCCAGTGATATTCCAGAGAGCAATGGTTTCTATCCTAAGTGATTAGAAGGTATCCTGCGTAATAGTATATCTGGGTGATATCAATGTATTAAGAAGGATCTTCATGGACCATTTTGAGCACTTAGAAGAAGTGTTCAAGCTCCTGATGATGACAAACTTAAAAATATATCTGAGGATTTGTCATTTTTTCAATAAAGAGCTTGAGTACTTGGGGTTTGTGATAAATTCCAGTGGGCTACAACACCAACAAAATAAAATTATGGAAATATAATGAATGTCAATCCTGAAGAGCGTTCAGGATATTAAAATTTTATCTTGGGATAGTAGGCTACTATTGCTAATTCATAAAGGATTTTTCTAAAATTGTGGAGCCATAATTCCACTTTTGAAGAATACATAAAAGGATTCATGTGGAATGATGAGGTCTAGGAATAAATTGATAAGTTACGCCAATATTAGATGCCCAGTACTGTCTTAAAATACCTGAATTTTGATCAAGAATTTATCATTCAGACTGATGCTTTATTGATGGAAATCGGTGCATTTTTGAGTCAAGTGGATGACAATGAGGAAAAACATTTGGTAGTTTATGTGAGCAGAGCACTAATGTCAACAGAATGAAATATACTTTGAAAAAGCACAAATGTCTCATTTTAATCTATGCATGCAAGCAATTTAGAGAGTAAATCCATGGAACACACTTTAAAGTGGTGACTGATAACTTATTTTTACTCTGGCTCCATAACTTGAAGGAACCTGAGGGGCAACTAATCTGATTTTCTTTAAAACTGTAAGCCTAAGATTTTTTACAATAATACACCAGGCTGAAGAACATCAAAGTGCTGAAAGATTACAAAATTTCCTGCTATCCAAGCTGTCTATTATCAGACAGATGTGTTAATCCAGATAATGATTGAAGGCAAAATTGGGAATGAACCCTGAGAATTTTAAGGTGCATTATAGAATGCGATAGAAAACACATAAATGAAAAATGAAAATTATATAAAGTAGTTGATAAAAAACAGTTATTATTTTAAAGCCATCAGAATGAGCAAAACTATACAAACCGCACATAAAATTGTCAGCAATTAGATTATAAAATATTATGGACCATATTCACCAGTATTACTGGGAATTAATTAACTATGGTGTTGCTGAACACCTGGCCTGCTGCGTGATATGCTAACTCCACAAGCCACATAAGAATATAACATCATACCAGTAGTAAGCCCTGGGTTTGCATGGCTCATGATGTTAATAGATGTAATGAGACCTCTGAGTAACAGTACAAGAGGAGCGAAATACATCATAGTGGCTATAGACCATCTTACTAGATGGATAGAAACCAAAGCCTTGAGCAAATTGAGTTCTTTAAGCATGATAAGATTTATTCTGGATTAAGTGGTGTACCAGCATGGATACCCACAAGCTTTGTTGAGTAAAAATGAAACAAATTTACCTCATATGTGATTCTGAGGCTGAAAGAAATGATGAGAATCTGAGGATTGGTATCCACTTCATATTAGCCAGAAAAAAATGGAAAATAGATCGATTTAATGTAATGCTAGCTGCAATGCTAAGATGAATTGGTCTTGGGAAAAACTTCCACTTAGGGAAATTATCTAAGTTTGTTTACCTTTGCCTACAATATTAGTCATCATATGGCGACAAGAAAAATGCATTTGAATTACTATATGGACAAAGGCAACATTATAATTAATTTTGTGTTTTTCCATATACCAATATTGGGGATGAGTACTGACTAATATCTGAACAAACTGGCAATTATTATGATTTAACCTCAATTGCAGGCGTTTGCTATCACCTTGAAGAAAAAAATTTAATCATAAACAATGAGCTCTCAAGAACTGACCAGCAATACAAGAGTACCATGTGGGGAGAGGATAGTCTATTGTGAAACTCATGGTTTTGGAAGAAGAAATAAGATAAATTCTTTGTGTTCAGGTCCATTTGAGGCGATCACCAAGATTGTGACTGAAACCTAAATGATTAAGGACCTCATGGATGGTTGTATAGTGAACTGGGTCAATACAAAATATCTCAATTGTTGGATCTAGGGAATGATAAGTTGTTATGTTCCCAAAGAACCACAGTACCTACTAAAATAGTTTAAGTCATGGTGTTAAAGCCCCAGGGGGGACTGCTGAACCATGATAAGTGGTTAAGTCTTAAAAATAGACATCTGAGCAACAAAATCTGTTTAAGCTCAAAAGATGAACTGAAGAACCAAAGTAGAAGAATCAAAAAGATGGTATTCTGAACCTATTTGTAGGTTAAGTCCCATTGCGAAAAAGAGAATAAAAATGAAATAAAAAAATACAAAAAATAGGTACAAATATAAACTCATATAAAAATATATAAAAAGACAAAAATGTAAAAATATCTAAAATTAATTTTATTAATAATCATCATGAAGCATCTGGTGATGTTCCATTATGTTATCAGCAAGACCAGCTCAGTTTTTAACTGGGTCCATCAAGAAGAAGTCCTGAGGCACTTATATGAACAAGCATAATGTCAGTATCAGGACGGGCTAAACTAGATCCGTTTGAGTAGCCCCAGGGAAGAAAAATCTACTCTGATTGAAAAAGGAGAGCCTATCTGGGAATAAAGGTCCAAGGAATTAAAGAAGCACCCAAGAAGATCTTCTAAACAATGAAGTGTCTTATAACACCAACCTGGGAAAGCAGGTTTTCCAGACCTTTTATCAGCAAGAACAACCAAACGAGGATGGCATAGCATGGGGCAGTGGGAACCATGCTCTGTGGATGTGGCAGTGAGAAGGACACAGAACAGTAACTTGCTAAGAAGAAGGATTACCCAGAGGCACATCAAGCAAACAAATGAGATGAATCAAGAGATCTTCAATTTAAACCATGCTGGCGGACTCAGTCAGAATCAAAGAGGCATATGCTTCCAGAAAATCTTTATTGTTGGATAATCTGGTCAAGCGGGAGACGTGTTGGAAATTTGATATGCTGACATTAACCAGACAGATCAACTATTTCACATCTGCTTGTCTACTAAGGGATTCATCCAATTAGTGGATGTGGGAGTTATCAATTATGTATTATAACTATTGTTGTAGTATTATTCTGGACAAATATTTAATATTTTCAGGTTTTGATCTGCCGTATCAATAATGTTTTGTTGAGTGGTAAGAAAATGACATTAAACAAATGATTAGGTTGTGCATTTTTTATTGTAACTTAGCTAACTTGTAAGAGTTGACTAAATTTAGTTACTAAATGCATAAGGGGTTTATGAGTTGCTAGGCGAGTGATGCTACCTGGGATAAAGCAACTTGCAAGTTAACCTTTTAAGGATCACAACTTGCTGTTCATGGGTAAGAATCCCATTACATAAGCAGTTTTTTACCTAATAATTTGATGACTCAATGGGTTTATTGAAGGCTTTGGGACATATTCTTCGTTTCAACCCTAAGAGGTCACACTGAGGTTGGCAGGAGAATCAGCTTAAAATTAATGAGGAAGATAATCATTTTTTGTGACCTTGGAGGCTTTATTTTCATCAATAAGTTTCACCATTTCCAATTAGAGTACCTACGGAAGAGTTGGGCGGTGTATTCCCTTATAAAACTCCCTGGTTTTTTAAATAAAGCAGATAAAGATATACAATAAAGATACTCTCAGATAATGTACTTTAATAATTTAGACTGTTTCCTCTTGATACTAGAGTTTCAAGAACTAAAGATCTCTCTGTATATATCACTGTTATCTCAGCAAACTCTTTGTGATGAGAAGTAAGAAAAAACTATGAACATAACCTCTTGTTTTAGTTACACTGAAGAGAGGGAAGAACATCTGAACTTAATCATAGGTTAAGTTCTACAGAAAAGAAAAGAAGCCCTACTATTATATTTTAAAAAAATTAAAATTAGTACTTGCACCAATTTGCCGTTGGACCTAATGCCATTTTAGCTATCAGAAGCTCAACTAGAATAGTAGTCTTTATACTATCACTGCCTAATACAATTTTTTATGTCTACAATTCAGACCATGCACATACAAGGAACTTGAGCAGTTAATAAAAGGAGCCAAGCGAGCTATTATCCAAAAAGTGTAAACAACTCTAAAAAATTTAACATTGAGTAAATCTGATGATGGAATTTAAACTAATCTAAGGGTTTGGACAAATCTATTGTAGTGTATGGTCATCAAAGAAATTATCAAAACCTCTTAATCTCAATGTCCAAACCTGATCAAAACAATTGATTCAATTTCAAAAATATTAAACTAATGCTCCAGAAATCCCAAAAAGCGTTTCAGTACAGCCTTGGCTCGATGAGCTTGGCAATTAACCCCTAAGGTTAAAACTTTATTTTACTATAAATATATATTGAAATTGTCAAATAGCCCAAGTTACATAAAAAGTTTAGTAAAAACATTCAGCTACAGCTGGTAAATAGCTTAACAATATTATAATTATCAACTTAGAAGTTTTACTTTAATTGTTTATTAAAAATAAATTTTGTTGAATTATGACTTAATCCTTAATGTTTGGAAGATCTAGTCAAATTTAGGGATGTTTGAACTAAACCCTCTCATCATCACAAAAAATTATGCCTTGGAAGCACCAGGAGGTTATAAGGCACTTCCTGGTTTTAAAAGGGGGAGAACCAAATTATAAAGTAAGAAGAAGCAATCAATGGAGGTAATAGCCATCAGAGCCAGCCCAGGCATAGTATCTTACTAGCTGAAAGATGGTAAGAGGCGTACACTACCGCCCAACAATGGAACATTAGGCGTTAAACTAAATACAGAAATGTTGCATGACTGCAAGAGTTGTTGGTTTAGCTAAAATTAAAAATGGTTATGCCAAATTTATTGGCGGAATGAAAAAGGATCTATTGATACCATTATCAGAGATTCTTGTGGGGTTATATTTTTGATGGCCTTTTATAACATGGATTATAAAGACATTATTTTGGCTAGCAAAGTCTTATACTATCTATAAATGGATCATGTAAGAAGAGTGTCTATACCTCTCCTGTTCCCTGCGTGGTAGTGCATGATGGCTAGGCCCAACTCCAGGGAACAAGCCGTTAGTAATAAAGTTAATAGAGCCCTGCAGAGGGTGCTTGAGCTGTAATAACATAAGGCGAGGGTTGTTAGAAGTAGATAGAAGGTAAAACTGAACTAACAGCAAGGCTGTATTGAAGCCCAAAGTGGGCTTCAACTTCAAGCGGTGCTCGCTGGGAGTGTATAGGCGTCACAGATTGTAGGGAACCTGAACGGCACAACGATGCACAAGCAGAGAGAGTTATGGTTTTTATAACTAATTAGCTAACATTGTAAAAGACCTCCAAAAAGAGATTTGCTCACAGGTTCATCCAAGGTAACATATTTAAAAAAGTATACTAGTGGAGGGTTTTTATTTTGAGGGAATTCAACCAATGAGAGAGATTGGTCTCAAGAAAACAATATTAAGGAAATTTAGTGAACAATCAATCAATAGAAGTGGTGCTAAGCCAAAGTGCATTGATAAGCGCTTGCTTCCATTGGGCAGTAGACTATACTTGGTAATTGACTGAACTTGGGGTATTGATTGTAGGCAAGGACAACATGAGCTGGAAATTTTGAAAACCAAATGGGTTTCATGACCCTATTAACTGCGAAATCAAAGTGAACTGTCATTTTTAATTGTAAATCTAGTTCATTTTAACGCACCTGCTGTTATACAAGCCAAACTTTCTTACATCCCTAAGACCAACATGGACATACCTCGCCTTAACCCAGAATTGATCCAAAGTATGTTTGAGGTCATGGAGGCCTACCAACTTCACCTTCTTGGCCTCCAGACATGCAGTTTTATCCTTGGTATTTATCCCCATTTTTATGTCATTCTCAAGCCATGACATTACCCTCTCATCCTTTTGGGGCTTCACCCCCCTCCAGGGGCTTGCGATAGTGAAAAGTTCTTATGGTCTAGGGCCAACTTCATTTTAGAAACGGTTTGCTTTGACTGAGGTCTGGTGACCTGGGGAAAACTCTTGTGGAGAACGTTAACCAGGTCTTTGGAATGTGCGCAATCATGTACTAGTACCCAACTGTTCTACTCTGCATAAAATACCTTCCAAAATAACAGGAACTCAAGCCTTCTTTTTACTTTGCAGGAGGATACTATCTCCTCCACTACACACTCTGGCGCCCCAACCACGAGATAAGCCTCAGGAGTCTCTGGAGGGGGCCTCAAGCAGTGTCAATATGCTTTTGTGAAAGACTGAAAAGATCCAGAACGAAGAGGGAAGATCCAACTAGTATTAGGCAAGGCCCTCCTTTCTAACAATGCTGAAAGGCCAATCCTCTTAGGTCCCAGATTTTTGCATGGTTACTTGATAAAGATGTTTTGAGAATCAAGCATCACGAGATCTCCTTCTTTGTACGCTGGACCAACTCATCTTTTTCCATCAGCGTTCTCCTTATAAGCTTTTATTGCCGCCTCCAAACTTGTGGAGACCCCCTGGTATACTTTCTTGATAGTCTTAGCAAAGTCCACCACCTCTTCAAATTTTGATCCACAACTTAGCTCCATGTTGAGGGCGGGTTTAACCCTTGGTTGGCGAAAATGGAGAACACCTGGTATATGCATGTAACGTGTTATTATAGCTAAAATGGGCCATAGGAAGGTGAGAAACCCAACCTGAATGATCCACAGTGGTGTAGTACAGCATAACTGTTTTAAGTACTGGTTCACTCGTTCAGTCTGCCCATCTGATTGGGGTGATAAGCAGTTGGACGACAGGGGAGAATCTGAAGAGTCTTACACAACTTTTCCAAAAGACAGAGGTAAACTGGGGTCCTTGATTGATAATTATTTCTTGAGGGTCCCCATGAAGAGCGAATACATATGTAATAAAGAGCCTAGCCATCTCAGACGCAATGACTGTGGTTCTGCAAGGGATAAAGTGGGGTGAATTTCGTAAAATGGTCTACCACCACCATGAGAGCATTGTAGTCATCTGATACAGGCATTTATACAATAAAATCAACTGATAGGGAAGTCCAAGGAGGATCAGCCTTTTGAACTGGTACCAACAACCCTGCTAAAGGCTGGCAAGTTTGGCTTCATTTTGTTGCAGACTAGGCACTCTTTACAATACCTGCCTACCTGAGCGGCTAATTCCTTCCAATTATAAGTGTGGTGGATAAGCTCAAGAGTCTTCGCCTTACCAAGGTGACCAACGGTAATTCCGTCATGATGGTCCTGGATAATTTCCAGGCATAATGGTCCGGCAGGAACCCATAGATGACCCTGAAACCACACCATCTCCTCCTTTACATAATAACCCCTGGTTAGATCCTCCTGATTCTGGCCGCTCTTAGCAAGGACCATAGTATATTTGGCTGACAACGTCTGAGAAAGGACTACCTTTTCTGAATATATTATATTCCTCCGCATTTTCTAGAGGAGTGATATCTGGCCCATTGGCCAAGGGAGAGGAAAAATGAGTCACAATCTTACCTGGTGGAATCATCAACTGGGTATTATGCACATCTACCTCCTTGTGATTGGAGCTAATGGAAGGTGCAGCTCAAGGCATCGACAAACCATTATCATTGCCCTTAGTAAACTATTAAGAAAATGTTATTGAGCCAGGGTCTCATGGCAGTGGGTTTGCCATGGGGTCAAGACATGAGGTGCGCGCTAATACATCAAGCATGGTGATTTGTAAGTACACAGAAAGGTTGAAATGTGCCATGAAAGTGTTGACGCCAAAAAGTCAGCGCCTCAACCACTGCTAATAACTCTTTGTCATAAACGGCGTAATTTAACTCTGGTGAGACATCTTACTAAATTAATATCCCACTGGATGTTCTATTTCATCTTCGCCTACTTGTATTAGTTCCGCCGCTATGGCGAAGTTGGTGGCATCTGAAGCAACAATGAACTCTTTATTGGGGTCAACATGCCAAAGAATGGAAGTGGACAGCAACGTAATCTTCACTGCTCGAAAGACATCCTCATAAAATGGGAGACCTTTGAATTACTTTTTCCCCGCTTGCCTTATACAAAGGCTCCGCAACTTCAGAAAGGTTTGGTATGATCTTCTTAAGGAATTACACGGCCCCAAAAAGCTCCTTAATTTCTTAACCAAAGTTGGAATGGACCACTCACAAATTGCCTTTCTTTTATTTGGAGTCATCATGTGCCCTTGGTCAAACATGACGTTGTCCATAAAGGTGACCTGGGACTTTAAAAATTAGCACTTGCTAATTTTTAACGTAATGCTGGCTGCCTTTACCTCTCAACCACTTGCTAAAGGTGTACTTAGTGGGACTCATTATCAGAGAAAAACACCAAAATATCATCCATATAAGCTACCCCACATACCCCCAGCAGGTCCGCAAAGCTGCATCGATATGACGTTGAAAGATAGCAGGGGCAGTTTTAAGCCCAAAGGGCATAACCCGAAACTGGAAGATTCTTTTTCTGGCATGGAATGCGGTCAACCACTTCTGTCCCTTCTTGATATGGATTGAATGCGTTTAAACAATCTAGCTTGGAGAAGACTCTCGCCTTCTCCACATAGTGTGCAATCTGAGAATCCAGGGGGATAGGATGTAAGTCTGGTACAGTGACGTTGTTAAAATTCCCATAATCTAAACATGAGCGTAAGGTACCATCAGCCTTCTCAACAAAGTGAAGTGGGAAACATACCGGGTAGTTACGCTGATAAATAGCACCTTTGGCTAACTGCTCCTTAACCCAAACATCTAATGCTGCTTCCTCCCATGCAGTCATAGTAAATGGGAGAAGATATACACACCAGATCAACAGTGAGCTTGAACTTGCAAGCAAACTTTGAATGTGCAGGTAATTCATTGTCTGAAGACGCATCAAACAAAGACTCCAGACCATTCAAACAGGAAGGTAAAGGTACCTCCAGTGAGGGCTTCAACAATGGAGTGTGACTGAGAATGTGGATATTGGGCCACTGGGGCAAATCGCCCTAAAAATTAGTCTCAGACAAAGGAACAATTAGTGCACAACCATTCTTTAATGTTAAGAATTGGGTCTTAAACTCAAATTGGTCATGACGTTACAACTTTCATCACCATTCCACTTTTAGAATAATGGAGTACAAAAAGGTTTTTGATTTCTTGGAAACGGTCCATCAAAAGGTAATTTCCCACATGATAATCCACTAACCCTAGTTCCTTCAAGGTGGGAATACCTTGAGACGCCCCTCCCCAGACCATACCATATGACAAGTAACTAAGCTCAAGGTAGTAGTTTGGTTTTAATCAATGAAATTCTCAGAGGCTCCAGATCACACCAATATAGTAGTGCTAATCTTACCTAAGGGGTTGGAAGGGTAACAGTTATTAAAAAAATTTATCCCAAATGATCTTTATTCATAACAGAAAACGCCAACACTTCATCATCAATATTTTCTTAATGATATAACATAGTCCCAGAGTACGTTTCTGCATCATGTTGGAAAGAGATATTTGGCCACTCTTACTACTTAGGCCACATATCCCACCATATCTTCAGAAACAACAAAAACGTTTCTATATTGTAATTGTAACATCTTCTCCACCTCCTGGGTTCCACGGATCATTGTGGTCTAGCGTGGATTCTCTGGGGTGATTTAATACACTGACATTATCCATATATGAGCCATAAGAGAATAAATATGGTTTGGTTATATATATAGCAACGTCATTATAAAACGGCTCTTGGTCATGAACGACCCTATTCCCATTTTGGCAACAGTTTATCTGACGTTATATAAGGCCATCGCCACCAGGTTCACCATCAAGGATGCCGCCTGCACCATAAAAACGTGGTGCCAAAGAAAAACATGTTTTATTTGAGTCAGTTTTAATTTTGGTGGAAAGTCAGGGAATCATGACTTTGGATCGCAAAGCATCTATATCCGCCAGGTATGAGCATGAAGGGTTGGTACTTTCCAGTTGGAGGTAGCAAGAATAACGCTGAGATGCTCCAAACTTTTGAAAAAGAGTAAACATTGGTAAGCCCCACCGCAGCTATGGCCAACAGCTGGTGCACGCCGTTTTCACTTTGTGAAAGTCCCACATGGAAAATTTTGTGTGCTTAAATAAAAGAGGTTGGCAACTAATGTAAGGAGAGTGTCTATAACTCTCCTGTTCCCAGCGTGGTAGTGCACAATGCATAGTCCCAACTCCAGGGAACAAGCCGTTAGTAATAAAGTTAATAGAGCCCTGCAGAGGGTTCTTGAGCTGTAATAACTTAGGGTGAGGGTGATTAGCAGTAGATAGAAGATAAAACTGAACTAACAGCAAGGCTGTAGTGAACCTTAAAGTGGGGTTTATTATCAAGTGGTGCTCTGAGTGGGAGTGTATAGGTGGTACAAGTTGGAGGAAACCTGAATGGCTCAATGATGCACGAGCGGAGAGAGTAAAAAGTTGTTAAAACTATTAGGTAACATTGTGAAAGACCTCCTCAAAGAGATCTGCGCACAGGTTCATCCAAGGTAACATATTTAAAAAATTATACTAGCAAAGGGTTCTTTATTATAGGGGAATTCAACCAATGAGAGATTGGTCTTGAGAAAACAATTTTAAGAAAATTTGGTGGAACAATTTGGCCAATGGAATTGGTTCTAAGCTGAGGTGCACCAATAATTGCATGCTTCCATTGGGCAGTAGACTATACTTGGTAATCGACTAAACTCAGGTTATCAATTGTAGGCAAGGCTGACCTGTGCTGAAAATTTTAAAAAACTGACTGGGTTTCTAAGACCCCGTTCACTGAGAAATTGAAGTGAACCATTATTTCTAATCACAAAGCTGGTTCATTTTAACACACCTGATGAATAAAGGTCCAATCTTCTCTTGCATCCTAGTACCAACAAGGCATACCTTGCCTTAACCTAACGTTGATCCAAGGTATTCTTGAGGTCTGGAAGACCTTGCAACTTTATCTTCTTAACCTTCTGATATGAAGCTTTATCCTTGGCGTTTGTCCCCATTATCATGTCATTCTCAAGCCATGAAGGATCATCTATTTTCAATAAAGTAAAACAATAACTCCTCTATATATAATGCGCATCTATATTGAAGTATTGTAGATAAAAAGTGATAAAAATGTTTCTAGCAGACATCCTTTGTCTACCTGATGTCTCTACTATCTATCATAACAATTAAAGAAAGCCAAAAAAGTGATTTTTTGTAGATAATAAATAAACAGTAGATTATAGATCACTAAGGTAATAAAAATGTAGCTAAATTTAGCACTAGTGGTGCCCAGCCTAAAAAGGGGAAACCGTTACACTTCTTTATTTGAAAATGACCAAATAAAGGGATTATAAGAAATAAAATTCTAAAATGGCCCCTAAGTTATCAGCCTAGGAAGCTATATCAGATAGCGAGGAAGCTTTGGGGAAACTTTTGGTCCAGTGCCCGCTTTAGCTGGCAGACCATGGCAGATAGCATAGGAGTGGGGGCATCAGTGGCATGCGGCATAAGGAGATATAGTTGATGGTTTTCTTCATAAATGAGCCCTGCAGTGTCTAATGCCTCAATAAAATTGAGCAAGTTGATGCTCAGCAAGAGTGATAAGAGCTGTCACACAAGTGAATAACTTTATGTGCCAGTGGATTTTGGGATAATTTGGGTTAAAAGTGAAGTTTTTTCTGCATCAATACAAGTGCAGCTTGCACCAAAAGCGAGCTCCTCAATCTCATACTTTGTATACTCCTCAAAATCATATGGTAAATTGGGAATAGGAATAACCTCAACAAGGGGTTTTATCACACCATGGAGTTGCTGTGAGAGTAATGTGTTGGCTGGAGCAGACACAGCTTTGACCGCCATTTTATTAATATTTTTATATAACAGATACCCATTTTTGGGTGAAAAATGGTGGGGCCACGATTTGGAAGAGAAGACAAAAATATCCTTCAAAGCGAAATCCAGTTTAACATGTTATGGACATTTGGCTTCATCAATCCATTTGAGAGCCTCGAATGGATTGGATTTGGCCAGCACTGGGCCAGCCATTAGAATTTGGGCAATAACAGGAGCTGATTGGCTACAAAATGTTGACCACAGAAACTCAGCTGAAACTGTTTATCCATCAGCTCATGTTGGCAAAATTGATTGATTTTTTAGGTTTTTTAAAATTTTATTTTTGGCTGCAGCTTTGGAAGCCACGCCAGAATTCGCTGAGGTTGGGAGTGAGAGAATCAAGCACAACTCGAAAAATTTGGCGTGGCAGCAGATGAGCTGATGCTGGAGGGGGAGTGGTGGAAGCATGGGAGGCAGATGCCATATGGCACTTGTGCTTTGAGTGATCAAGCTCAAAGCACAAGGGGCAAATGGTGCAGCCATTCTTGATGCACACCCAGAGAGATTATGTAGCTCATTACACTTTATCTGGGGCCTTTTAGTATATAAACTAGAACACGTTACATATAGTTGTATCACAATATGTTTTAGCTATCATCACAACTTTTATGTCCTCAAAATTATTAAAGTTTAAACATAAACAATTTAGGTAATTTATACATGTATTATTGAAAGAGAGAGGCAGTGACGAGGTTATTAGTTCATTTTGGTATTACTTTTGAGCGAAGATTCAGACCTGCTCATTAATTACATACTAGAACAACAGCCTGGAATTCTTTTTTGATATACAAAATATCCAAAGTCTATTATATTGGCGAAAAATATATCCATAAAAGATATCTAATTTTTTCTGCAGCTGAAGTTCCGCATAAAGATGTTTAAGTTGTTTAAATTTTTAAAGCTAGTTCTATAACGTTTTCAGCGCCCAAACTAATTTGTTTTAAAGATACTTAGCTAGCGTGAAATTTTATATTATAGCTATGCAGCTATTTTATTTATTTTTATAAAACTGAGGTAAGCCAACCAGGGGATGGACATTACCAATTCTTGAAAGAGCTAAAATCCAAAAATAAAATAAAATAAAATAAAGTCAAAACAAGACAGATGGATCTGCTTAAACCTGATGTGAAATTTAAACAAAACACCAACCAAGTTGGAAGCGGAAACTGCTATACATCCATAGCTGTGGGTGAAGGGGGAATAGGAGGCGCTTCACCCTCATATGTTGTGGACATGTAGCAGCACAAAGCTGATAGTAATGGTGTAAGCGCATCATGAAAATGGGGCTCAAGATATCAAAGGGGTGCTTGCAACTCAATGTGTGCATTGAGGAGGGTGGAAATATAGTCTGAAAGCTCTTTTTCCGCCTCAAGACATACTTTATATAGGGTGGCAATGGTTGCAAGGTTGTTGTGGGTAATGCATGTCTTTTGGCTGAACTTTATAACCAATGCAACTTTTTGAACTATTGAATTTGCTGCCTGATAGTATTGGAGATGGTCTATTTCTGTTTTGGAAGCATGGTACTGGAAGATAGGAGGTGGCAGGCCCGTAGTCAGTACTGCAACTGATTTTGCAACAGCTTTATAGGTTGGGTGACATTTGGGGGGTAACTGCCTCTTCAGCTAGTTGGTGGTCACTTTTAATATGGGGTGGCATCAGGGCGAGGTGAATAATGGTGCTTTAGGAATGCGGCCACATAATCAGTATTGAGGTATATTTTGAATGGAGGGGGCCCAGCCCACTTGGATTCAGGGATAAGCTCGCCTGATTCATCAACGTCAACCATATAAACCCATGGATTTTATTTGAATTTGGTTGGGTTGTTTGCATATGGGTTATCTGTTGCATTTGGCTGGGAGGATGGTTTAGATCTCACTTTAGTCCATTCTGGTTCCTGATTGGTGGGTTCAGGAGAAGAGGTTAGTTGAGGTAATTTTTGGTTTGTTGATTCGGTGGTTGCTGTGGCTACCACTTTGGGGGAGGGGGAAAATAGTGCCCATTAAAAAAGTGTTTTGGGATCAGCTATGGGGTCATTGTGCATAAAGTCAGGTGTGGATGTCATGGCTCATGAGATGGAGGGGCAGTGTCATTATGAACGGTCCAGTTTTAAACAGGTAGGGCAAATGGTGCGCCCTCCATCCACTAGAGCCCAAAAAGGATGGTCTGGGGCAGAGGAGATAATTGTAACGTATGGAAAATCTTAGTTTTCTGACTGCCTATATTAAATATTTCTTTGGCACACCAACAAGCAACCAAAGCAGCCTAACCGATTAGGGAGAGGTTTGGGGCACTAAAAGCGCAATACATTGCCTACTCTTAGTTGGTTAAGCATAGTCCGCTGGGTTTGTATGACCCAACCACATGAAAACTCCTCAAAACCAAACACTTCAAAAGATCAACAGGTATGTGAGGTATGCAAACCCCTGAAACAACTTTCATTTTTATTCAGGATAATAAAAAGGGCCCTCCGACCAGAGCTTATCTGGGGAGCAACCAACAATGCTCCCCTGGAAGGAAATGTTAGGGTTATTCTAGTGAAATTCAGAATTGGCAGGTGCGCCTTATAAAGGCCGCCCCTTGGGGGCCTCACTTGAGTCATTGATTAGTCTTGTACAAGCATAATCTACAATTTGGGTGAGGCACAACCAAGCGCAAAAAATGACCAAGCCAAAAGTATTTTAAAGTTATTTGACTCAGATTTGAATTTTCTGAATCTGAGTTGAAATGCAATGATCAATACAAACTCAATCGTTGCAATAATGGTGTGAGGGGGATTGAGAGGGCTATTTCTGTTGACACAGGATGAATAGTCACATAGGCATGGGGGCCTGTAAGGCGAGTGGCTTCATTGGGAACAATGAATTGTATCATGGGATCAGAACCAAATTCTGATCATCCAGTAATAATTTCATTCATTAAAATTTTGGGTGGTAGGTGGGTAGGGAGGCCTATGTACTGAACCACAAGAGTGGTATCAGTGAGCAACAGGGTATGAGTAGTTGGGAGTGGGACTCCCTGGAACACTAGGGGTTGGTAGCTGCTACTGAAGCATCAGCTTCACTTGAGAAGCCAATATCAAATACCCTTTGAAAGGGATGGAAGTCAATGAAGCCTGAAGGCTGCATAGCAGACTGGGCTAATTTAATAATGGCTTTGTCTGAATAGGGGAGCAACTTACCATATTCAACCCAAAGGCCAAATCACATGTTGCTTCAGGGGAGCTTAAGGGGGCAGCATGGCATCGCCTGGGTTCAGGAAAGATGTAAGGCTAAGTCCATAGGTGGGACATAGTGTGCTGAAGAATTCATTTGGCTAGCCAAAACAGACTGAGTATGTTTTGGCAATGGCCAAAAACATTAGGAGGTGGCGCATCACTGCCCCACATGGGAGCAGGGCGTCAAACTCATTGACATAGATAAATAGAATAGGGTGACGACGAGTGGAGCTTTTTTTACTAAACTTTAAACTATGATTCAACCAAAAGTGAGCAAATTGATAGAGAAGCAGCTATATAATTTAAATCTGGAATATAATGATGTCAGATATAAGAATATGAGTTTTAATTAGGAGGTCATAGCACTAAGGAAGATATCCAAATAATAAGGAGCGTTAACATATAATTGTTTTGAAATTCACATAAGTTGTTAATGAATTATCATAAGCTTTAATGGATATACTGAAGCTTAAGAATCTAAAGATTCAAACGATAAAGATATATACATCTAACCAATTATAAAAGAACCCAATTTTTTTCCTGGACTCTCATCCTGAAACTAGAATTAAATACATATTTTATTAAAACTTTCATCTGTGATGATCACAATACCAGTATAAACTAATATATATATATATGAGATTCTCTGCCTTACCACCAATTATTGTTTAGGGATATTCTCCTACAAAATTAGTATTAGTTTTTTTTGTCTGGCTTACCTTAGTGCTGATGAAAACAAAGTTTAACTGCTCACCATTGACAACAATAGTCTAATGTAAATTTAGGGTATTGGCTGTTTATCATTAATATTTTCCTGTGTAGAAAGATGTGTCTAAGACCACAATTAATAAGGATGTTTTTGGAGTTATTATGCGTCATAACACTTGTCTTGATGGTATCTTATATATTGCCTGAGCAACGTGGCCATCAATTAAAAGGGTCAATCATAACAGTACCTTAGCATTGCTACTATTTTGTAAAAGTTTATTTTACTATGGTTGGCTAAAGGCGCTATAATTGCTCTTCATGAAGTTACCATATGTAGATTTTATTACACCTTTGGAGTTAATTTATTTTTAATGAATGTCATTTAAATAGAGATATAACCAATGAGTCAACAAAATCTCATTTTATACGCTCCTTTGTAAATAAAATAAAGCTAAGTTAGATCGTTAGTAATTATATTTTGCTCTACTTGAATTGTAAAGTATTAGTCATAATGTAATTTATTAGTAAACCTGAGTGAGGTAGATATTACTTTCCAGTAAAAGATAGCTGGTGTGATTTAAGCTACTTGATAAAGAAACTATACTTGAAAGTGCAAATGACCAGCCCCTAAAGCTGAATTGTGAGAAATTTTCCTAACAAAACAGGAAGGGGCTTAAGCCCAAGTAGAGCCCCTCTCTAAGATTAGTGACCTAGCTCACGTAGGGATGAGCAGTGGGTTACTGCCCTGCTTCTAAATAACCTCCCTCTCTGACCCCATTTCCAATTCTGATTTTGTGAATTTTTTAAGGGGTGTGAATAGAAGTGGTTCAGTTTAGGGCCCTTCAGCAGGACCCTCCAAAATCCCAAGAGTGGCCTGGTCAATGATGAGATTCAAAAAATCGCCTCACCTCACCCACATCCTCATATGTGCCCTAGTTTTTCAAATATGTTGAACCAGGTTTATATTAGTATTTCAGATTGTAAATAAACCCATGGATCACGCAATCACTCTTAATTTTATTTAATAAATTATATCAATAATCTGAGTCCTCTTAGAACTGGTGTTTGTAACTTACCCATTATCAAAGTCCGTTCTATATGGTAGATTCCCGCTAGAATTCTCCCTGATCCACTGGGCGTATATTTAAAATTTATATGATGCTATCCAAGTATACTGATGCCTTTCACCTTCATTACATTGCGCAAAGCCCAGCCTGCTGATAAGGTATCCTAAAGAGACTTTGTTGCTCCTAAATTCCTGAGCTCCATTTTCCCACCCACTATATAAGTAACCACCATCTTTATGGTATATTGCTGGATTTATTTATTAGTTTCCACCCTTAACTTATTAAATACTCTGTTCTTGAAACCAGAGAGTCTACCTCAACCCTTGGTTTTCTTGGTAGAAAACAGTATTTAATGATGCGTACTACAATAAAAAGTTATTTTAAGTTTTATTTGGATAAGTTTTTGAAATCTAGCAATCCAGAAGTACTCCACGTTATTATAGTATCTAAAGATATTGCATCCCTGAGCTCATCTGCCATCTCTGCCACACATGCCACACATGCCGCGGATGCTGTCTATGCACAAATACCCTGCTGATCCACTGTAGATTTGGCGCAATCTGTCCATTATATGATTATAAACTATCCAGATTCATTCATCTATAATACTTAACAGCTACGGACCTCAGAGGGGATATTACCCTTCTGGCCTCCTCCACCATATGGGTAAAACTACCAAGACCATTGGTTGCCCCATCACAGCCCTCTGACTTGTTGTAGAGATTTAGTATTATTATGCTCCAATTACTTCTCACTCTAACCTTTAAGCTATCCAACTAAAAGTTACTAAGTAAACTGAGCCCTTGGAGTTCTGGAATATTCACTAGGCGCTAAGACATCCAGCATATTGTCAGATTTTTTTCAGTTAGCTTAACCCTGACATAATGCTGGGATTTTTTAGCCCACATCATCCAGCTTTATTGTTTTATAATGGAATATGTTTTTATCTGACAAGTCAATATGATATGAAAACCTATAGTGGATGTGGGATAAATCAATAACTTAATAACTATCTTTGGTTTAATTACTTATATAATAACCTAATTTGCATATTCAATTCTGTCATATTACTAATATCATTGGAGAGAATTCCTAACAATAATTGCGAGAGTATCTATTAATAATTTAGACATTAGTAATTAATTTAACTTGAATGGATCAGTCAGTATATGTCCTTAGTCAAATAAAGGGTTTCTGGTTGTTGCTGAGTTTTGACAACGCTTTTATTGACAACAACTTGTGGGATAGCCTAAAAGGCAATGTGATCTGCTATCACTGAGTAAGATATCCTATTACTTAAACTGGTTGCTAGCTTTATAAGGTTAATCTGCTTATTTTGGATGAAGGCGTCAGGACACGCTTTCTCTAAATCTAACCCAGGACGTATTGTAATCTAGTCAGTTTTAGATGATGACTAGGTATTTAAATTAACATATGCATCATTCATGCAGATGCAATTTATGAAGTGTTAGTTTCATTGAAGTTGGATACTGATCTTATCAGGGCGCCAACAGAAGAGTTGAGTGACAAATTTTCCTATATGAATACTTTTTTTAATTATTTAAAAACAGTAACTTTCAGAAGACATTTATTTTAGATAATACAAATATTTTCTTTTACTTCTAAGAAGAGCTTGAAGGATAGTTTCCTTTATCTAATTTTGTGGTGTTTTAAGATCTTTGTGTAAATATTTGAAGGGAGAGGTTCCATTGTTGTCTAGAAGTTTGCAAAATTTTGGGTTAAAAGTTTCAGTATAGTTTTTTATTTAAATCTTTATAAAGTTTTTTTAAGTTGATTTAATGAAGGATGTCAGCACTTATCTATAGGAGAAACCCTGATTATATATCTGGTTGTGAATAACTCAGATGAACTTAATATTCATACTATTATTAAGACCCACACTTATTATCTATTTAATTAACAATATAATATTTGCACATCTTGCACCTATGTAGTACACAATAAAATAAGGTTACACTTAATAAAACAGCTACTTAAATCAGCACTCTCATTCTACCCTTCTGGATTGAGTAATTCTTTAGTCCACTTAGTTCTCAGAAAATCCCATATATTCAAAGAGCATGATCAAATTTTTTGTAAGAAAAAACATGGGTTTATACTATTCTAATCGGTTATCTGATTAGTTAGAGATAGCGGATATCTTTAGGGACAGTAGGAGGCACACTCTGCCAGTCTAAGAGCATAATTCTCAACTTTGCTCTTTCCCTCAACAATGCTACTTTCACCCTCACAATTTCCACCAATTAAGACAAACATATTTCACATTCACATTACTTTCTTTATGATGCACTTAAGGTCACAGTACAGGCCCTCCTGGATATGTTTCTTGGTATAAAAGTTCTCTTGAATGTTGCTGAAGTCTGAATATAGGGTCAAAGATAGAAATTAGCGGATAGGTCAAAAAACTAGAATCTGAAGAGAATATAGACCACATCTTTGTGGTTAAAAGCGTCAATATCTATGGGGTGTGTGTGGATATGGTGCCTCAGTGACCTTCATGGCCCTGTATGATCAGGATCTTTTACTACCTTCTGTATTGATCGCCTAAATGGTGCCCCCGTTGTAATATGTCATACTCATTACCGCAGCAGTGGTGTGGCGCCACTCATGATTTGGGAAGCAGGATGGCTTTCCTGAAGGTGCTTCCATTGATTCTTGTATGTGTGATGCTTACTGATAAAATCTAGTTTTGGTTCCTTCAGAATAAGGTTCTGTTCACACTGGCTTGAGTGTTAATCTGTCAAGTCTCAATTTGGGAGCATGGATTTTGGCTTTCTTGTCATCTCAAATCTCAAAAAATAAGGTAGTGGCAATTTTATGGATATCAGAATTACACAAGTCTTTGAATCTGGATACTGATGCAACACCTCCAATATTGGGCGCTTTATCTCAATTCATGAGTTACCATATGATGTTTCCCTCTGTACAGTCCTTTGTGCATGACTACTGCTTCTACAAAAAAGTTTTCAGCAATTCCTGATCTGTTATATCCTGTAATTCTTGGTGTAGGGTGGAGCGTCTACATCAAGATGAATATCAAGTTGGAAGACTATAACCTCTCCTTCAATTAAAAACAATCTGAGTGTGGCTACCCACTAAACAATACTTTTACACCTGATATCTATCAGATCTTACTTACCTCCTGATTATCTCCCACAAGGGTTTTTAGCCAGATCCTAGATTTTCTCACTCCATAAAAAGATTTATTTTACATGGCCTGACTATAAGGCTCCACTATGATTTAAATATGATCTAGCGTTTCAAATAGAAAATACATCTTGTTGAGATAATATACAAAATATGCCCTCACACCGAGGAAGTGACAAAGCTTTAAATGTATGGCTGGTGACATACTGGCAAAGGATTATGTTAAAAAGTCCTCATTATTACTTCACCTAATGCCTTTACGCAAAAAGACAGATGGAATCCTGCGACCATGCATTGACTATGGGCATTTCAATAATGTGTCAGCTCAAGACCCCTACATCTCACACTGTAACAATCTATTGTCCAGGAAATTTCAAAATCGTGGTTCTTCTCTAAGCTTTATTTAGTATATGCCTGTAATCAAGTAAGAGTTAACAATTAATCATGAGTGTCTTCCTGCCATACTCACAAAAAGGGGAATTTTTAGTTCAAAGTAATGTCATTTTGTATTGAAGAGCGTGCCATTAACCTTTCAGAGCTTCATAGATGATGTCCTGCGTGATCTCCACTTCTCCTGCGCGGTTTGCTATATTGATGACATCATAATACATTTGCCCACTCAATAGTAACACCCAAAGATCTGGAATCAGTTTTGGCTGCCATTCACAGGGCTGGGCTTTTTGTGAAGCCCTCTATTTAGATTTTTTTTGTTAGTGAGGTTACTTTCTTGATGAACCCAGTTCTTAAAGATGGTTAGGGGTTCCCCATGTAGTTAAAAGCGATAGAATCCTGTCCAACACTACTAACCAAAAACAGTTATATAGCTTTTTTGGGGAAGGTGATCTTCTTCAAGAAGTTCTCCCCCGCTCTTGCTCAACTAGCATCTTCCTTAAATTCATTGACTGACAAATAACAATCATTTCAAATGGACACCCAAATTACAACAGGCGTTTTCTCTATTAAGGAGACTTCTTACTGCGCCACTTCTCAACCATTATGACACGTTTAAGCCTTTCATCGAGGCTTGTGATGCATCTTCAATTGCTATGCGGGCTGTGCTTCTCTAAGAGCATGATGGGGTTTAGCATCCTTTCATTTACTTTCTTTTGGAATTTTAGGCCACTGAGCAGACCTGGGTTATCTACAAAAAAAAACTGGGGATTATCTCAGTCACTAACACGCTGGCATTACCTCTTACAAAGATTTCATCACAAAATTATATTGCTCATCAACCATCATTCTCTGATATACTATAAAAAACCCAGAAGCTCTTCCATTGTCAGGACGCTCATACTTTGTTCTATTCAATTTCAATTCAAGTTAAATTTTGTGAAGGGGTCCTTAAATGATTTACCAGACTTGTTGAGTAAGAACTCTGCCATGAACCCCAGCATAGAAAAGCCCTATGATCTTATTAACTTTGTCACAGGTTTCCTTATTTTGACGCTGGCTTCTTTACATCTCCTCTGTCAACTTGTCTCTAGATGCTCCTCTCCTTAACATAAATACTCGCCGCCCAGTTGACCTCCCCAGAAGAGATATCATTGTTTGAGGACTGGAATCTAAAAGATTATATGCGTACTCTGTATTCCCTCAAGATAGGGTATTTTCTTCAGAGAACTAGTTTGTTCCTTCTGCCCTTTGTAAAAAGGCAATTTAAGAACATCATATTGTCCCAAAGTAGGACATCCTGGTTCCAAAAAGTGTGGGAACAGATTTAATTGACATAATGATGGCCAGGATCTTCAAAGTAGATCACTGTATGAAATTACCTTTGTATAGTGTGTGCATAATTTAAATCTGATAGACTTAAAATAAAGGCCTTTCATCAATTGCAACAGGAAGAGGGCCCCTGACTCACAGAACCCGTGGGTTTTATTGTAGAATTGCCATCTTCCAAAGGGTATGATGCAATCATGGTGCAGGTATATCACTTCACAATGTTTGAACTCTTAATCCCCTACAACACAGCAATCACTTCTGAAGATATGGCAGCCATGTTTGCGACTAATGTATTATCTATTTTTGGACTCTATAAGAGATAGTGAGCAATCATGGGCCTTAATTCATCGTTAATTTTTTAAGCGCCTTTGTGACCTCCTCCATATTAAACCCTGCAGGTCTAGTGCTAACCACCACCAATTGTATGGTCAAAGCTGAAAATGAACATTATACTGGAGCTAAATCACCACTGTAATGCTTCTGAAAGTCATAACACAAGGGTGATTAAATTTACTCACACTGTTTGCATATAATAATACCCCCTTACCATCAACAGTTTTTTCGCTTTTTAAAACCAAAAATTTTAAACAACCTCTCATTTTATTTTAGTACCCACTTCCCTTCTACTGTTCCCACTGCAAAGAAACACCAGAATCATATATGTGAAACCCACAATCTTGTACGTGAGAATCTATCAAAGGCGGTGGATACAAAAAATTTGCAGAAAAAACACCAACCAAGATATATGATTTGGGAAGGATTAATTGTCATGTTGGACACGCATCACCTGGACATGAAGATGCCTTCCCATAAACTAGTGTGTAAATTCTCTAGGCCCTTTGAGGTTTTGTGGGATTTAGGTAATGAAGCCTTCCAATTAATTTTTTTCTCACTGGAAAAAAACATTATGGTTTAGTGTATCATTAGTGTCTCAATTCAATGGTCCTATTTTCACATTGTGAGAACACATCATGGTAGATGACTCTTAGGAGCAAGAGAAGAGGAACTATTTTGCATCATATAAATTTTGATATTAATCCAGTACCTGATGGCGTGGAAGGGTACACTTTCTACTAAAATAGCTGAATAAGAGCAAAATTCCGTTAATTGTAAAGAACTTGTAGAAGCCTTACACACAAAATATCCTAATCTACTCCTACCTCCTCAAAAGGTTGTTGATCTTATTACAATTAAGCTCCCTGAAAGGAATAATGATTACACCCTTGACCATGTCTCAGGAGGTGATATACATTTTGATCCAAAAGAAGATATTGTATGTCCAGATGACAAGCTTCTCAAGCTGAATTGTGAGTAACTCTCTCGCAGAAGCAAGAAGGAGCTCAAGTCCTCAAGAGAGCCCCTGTCTCAGATTAGTGACCTAGCTAATGTGGTGGATGAACGGTATGGTACTGCCATGCTCCACAAAAAAACCCCCTCTATGCCCCTTTTCCTCTTCAGATCTAGTGATTTGATTAGGGAATGTGAAGAGAAGTGGTTCAGTTTAGGGCCATCTAGCAGTACTATCAGGCTCACTAAGAGTATCCTGGTCAATGAGGGATTCAATAAATCGCCCCCCCACATATCCCCATATGCACCATATTTGTTCAAATAAGTTGGCTCTAGTATATATAAGTAGTTCATATCTCAAATTGGATCCATGGATCAAACATAGCACTCTTTAATCTGTTTAATAAATTATATGAATTTCTGTGCCCTGGATACTAGTGCATGTAATATACCCATCCATTAAGATCAATATTTCATTGGTAGAGCCTTGCTAAATTTCTATCTAATTCAGTCACCGTTCTATTAAAATTTTTATAGTGCTATCCAGGACTTCTGATGCCTTCCCCCTTCATCACATTGTTTAGAGCCCAGCCTGATGATAAGGTTTCAAGCAGAGGCTTTGTCATTAATATCCCTCTGAGTTCCCTTTTCCCCACCCCAATTGATAGAAAACCACCCTCCTTAGGGTAAGTTACCGGTTTATGTTAGTTTTCTAACTTTACTTTAATAAAACATCCTTGCTTTGAAGTAGTGTACAAGGGATTCCACCCCCACTGTTTTTTAGTAGTAAACAGTTTTTGGAAATTCATGCCACAGTCTACAATTTTTATAAGTTTTTTAGTGGAGTTATTATATTCAGCAAATCTAGTAGTTTTCCACTTTATACAGAATTTCTAGACCTTGGCATCCTTGAGCTCATCTGCCAATCCGCAACACATGCCGTGGATGCTGTATATGCACAAATACCATGTCAATCTACTGTAAACTTGACGAATTTCACCCATTCTATGATTTCAAACTATCCCAATTCATTCATTCAATCATATTACTAAAGAGCTAAGAACCTCTGAGGGGCTGTCGCCCTCCCTGTCTCCTCCGCCCATGGGGTAGCTTTATCAAGAGATGCAGTTGCCCCCATTAAAGCCTTCTGGTTTGTTGTGGGGGCCTATAGTATGATTATGCTCAGATTTGATTCTCTTTTTAACCTTCTAGCTCCCTAACTAGATATAGCTTGTTCAGATGAGCTCCTGCTTTCTGGACCATTTACTAGGCACTAAGACACCCAGCTATTATGTCCAAAATTCCTTCAGTTAGCTTGAACCCTGATAAAACTGGCCAATTTTTTCCATTAAAATAACATATCCTTTCTACACAGCAATCTATAGAACCTATGAAGTAGACGTAACTGAAAGGTTACATTTGTGCTCACTATTTAGTTTAGTCTTCTAAACTTAGACTAAAACTATAAACTATTAAATACTATGTCATTCATGCAGAGCAAAATTAAGTAGCTATGAAACAATTTAGTACTGTTAACCAAAATACACTATATCACCAATACAGTTAACTGACAAAATCAGAAGAATAGGTTGCAAATATGCAGGAAAAAGTTATTAAGTCTATAAGATAAAAGCCAACTTTTAATTAAAGAATTTTATTTTATATAGGATGGAAACCAGTGATATCAGAGGCTACTAAATGATAAAGGTCACTTTTTAAATTAAAAGACAGTAAATTCTCCACCTCTGGTGGAATCAACCACATATATTGAATATACTACAGTTGTTGATACTCACAAATATATTTGCTCTAAGAGGTTACAGAGCTATGCAATAATGACTTTTTATGTTTTAGAAAAAAGAGCAATGTTGAATGCATTTAACTTCTATAAGAATACCAAGCTCTTTTGCCACAAATTTGGTAATGACCCCTTGTCATACTCCAATAACTGCAATAGTTACTATTCATTTATCTTTTACTACTTAAAGCAAGCTACCTCTGGAAAACTTCAAAGGTATCTTGAAATCACCAGCATTTCGCCATGTAACTATTTCATTTTAAAGCTAATAAAATAATTATTTTAAGATATACTGATCGCCAGAAAGCCTGTATCATTATAATTTACTTAGACACTAAATGTCAGAATCTGGTGTGACACAACTACATGGAAAATTGGTCAAAATTGATGAAAAATCCGTTCTTATAAAAAGATGTCCAGTTTGAACAGATGGGTGGCATCAAGCAAATATTGGAAATCCAAATATTAGAACAAAAATCTAGGTTTGCAAAATTAAAACTTACCAAGTGGCCCAAATCCTGTATGTTGCATCTGTTATGAGTGATTTTTTCACTCACATCGCTATGCAAATAAGGCTCTGACCCCATTAAGATTTCCACTGAGCAGTGGTCTCAGAGATATATTTCAATACTTCTACCCCTCAATTAGTAGAATAGCAAAATTCTTTGGTTCAACTTTTGACACGTCTAATAAAAGTATAAATTAAAATCTTACTCATTATATATTATTTGATGAATTTTTACAATAAAGGGAATATGATATAGAGAGTGTTATAAATGATTTATCAGTCCCACAGAAAATATGTTATCTCAGGGACACTAAGCCTCTTAGTGCCCAGTAAGTAGGCAAGGATCAAGTGAATCTTTCAAAACTCAAGATAAGGAACCAAGCAAATAATTGGAAAATTATCTGTGGGCTATATGAGATAATTTAGACATCAAAGTGCCAAACCCCCAAATTATTTAAAAACGACTTAGACAACTCCAACCTGTTTGTGGATAAAGCATCAGTTGATCCACTATATTAATTCCTATGTCAAAATGTGAGAGTGATCGCCTTAGCAAAAGTGGATTCATGACACCACTTAATTAAGAAATTAGCACACCCAGAAGGTCGTTAGATATTTGATAAGGTAAAAAGCCACAAAAAATGAGAAGAAAACAATTCAAATGAAACTGGACGATTTGGAATCAATAAGCTATAAGCACAATCTTAGGATAATTCTCTAAAATGTTGCCCAGGTGTTTTAAATTTAAGTATGGTAAAAAATGGTTCTAATCAATCTAATAAAGTCAAAAATGAGTATAACATGTTCACTCAGTGTTGGCTTTAGTTAAATTGTCAGCTAATATAAAACAGTCTGATTGGTTGCTAAACCAAAGTAATAAAATTTGACAAGACCCATTCAAAGTGATTTAAAATTGGTTATAGATGCCTACACATTCAAAAAACATAAATAAGAATTAAATTATCAACGGATTCCATTGTAAATGCTTAAAAGCTTGATTTAAAGACATATAACATATGAGATACAAAAATGTAAAAAATGTAAAAAAATTGAAAAATATATCTATATATAGAAAAGACCTTTTACACTTTTATTTTTTATATTCTAGATGTATTTTCAGAAATTTTAGCTGGCTAGGACGCTTCTTGGTGAGAAGATGAGCTATGATTTTAGTAAATGAGATTATTTGAGCGTGGACACTCACATAAGACCAGAGTTTTTTTTTGTTTCACCTTACCTTTATTATTAACCTCTAAGCTATGATCAACTGTTAAAAACCAAAAATTGTTTAGATTGAGTATCATTTTAAGGCTAAAAACTGTGGAATTTCAGAAGTATTAAGAAAAGTTCAGTCAAAGGGGGTGGAAGGCGAGTCGGTAGGGCGTACGACTATCAACCTGAAGGTTGCGGGTTCGATTCCCGCCCTTCGCACATCGATCGGGGTGCCAGCCGAAGGAAAATATTGGTGGTTAGTAGGTATAATAACACGAAAACCTTACCCATGACGTAACCAGAAAAATCCGAGTCCCGATCCGGAGGTGAAAAAGCTTTCTACGACAGAGTTGACCCTGCTCAGGTTTCATGTCGATACTTTCTTTCTCTATTTCGGTAATGTCCGTCCCCCGGTCGGCTTGCCTCGAATAAATAAAATAAAAGAAAAGTTCAGTCAAAAAATTTGCCAGCATATGAGTTTGCATCTGATCAGCACAATTAGTGTATTATTCATTTAGGCTGGCTGCAGGAGTCACTATGAAAGTATATATATTCTATATTAGTTAAGTATATAAACATATGTTGCCAAAAATTAACTGTAGTAGCACTGAGAGTGTGAAGAAGAGAGCAAAATCTCTGGTTTTAATGTATAATCAAGGCGTGGGATGAGTTGGGTTTATAATGACTACTTTATGTATATCAACAAAGTTATGGTTAGTGTAAAATTTAAGTCTTATCAATAATTAGTGTTAAGCCATATTCACATATATTATGATAGTAAGCCTTAATGTTGGGATTTATGACAATTTTTAAGCCAAAAAATTTAACTGTCACAATCACTGATAATGTTTAATGTATATCTTGTTGTTAGCTATATGGGCAATAATAAAGTATGATTTGGATTAAAAAAGTAGAGACTCAAATTGAATAAGAGTCTTCCTTGAAATTATCAAAGCTTTGTAACGCTTGTTTAAATGGTAGCTTGTAAATTTCCTGAGAAATGCGGCATGCCATTTATGAGTGAATTTTTTTATTACTCAAGAAGGGCCGCTAGTCTATAAAAAATTCAATTTATAAGTGTTGACTAAAGGTTTTAAAACGCGCTACTTTAGAATACAGCCTATGTTATGATTCCTCAAGAGTAAGTTTGTCAGCAATTAATGTCGTTTTTATTGAGGTGTTAACTGAAGAGTTTCATTTAACTCACTTATCTAACCCCCTATTTTTTAGATAAAAACAGAGTATGATAGCTTATTATATATTAAATTTTGCTTCATATGAAATTTGAAGGTTTAGCTTTCCTTATTTAATTTTTCAGTTTTAGTGAGGTAAAATTCACTTGCTTGTAAGAGGATACCTGAGTTTGGCTGAAATTGCCTGTAAAGAAGACTTGACTTGGTAGATGTCTCCATAAAACTAGCATCTTTTTATTCTTAACCAAAAGTTCAAAAAACTTATGCATTCTAACCTACAAAAAATGTTTATGCCAACACATGTGATAGCTCTTTCTCAAGAAATAATGTTTGCCACATTTGTACATTTCATTTCTCAGAAAATAATTTGTGTTGTGAAATTGGCGATCTCTTTTAATTAGCATATAAGATAATAAGTTCATATTTTTAACATCAATAAACCTTAATAGTTTTATTTATTACTGGTAGGTAGCTGCGGCTTTGCTTACATCTATTAATTAACCTGCTAGTTAATAAATTTACGTTTATTCATGGTAAGATGCCAGTTACTATATTATTGATCTAAAAGGTTAATTAAACTATACAGCTTTGTTTGTGTTAACAGTTTTCAATTCATAAACCATGCTACTATAGCACATGAGCTTGGGTTGGGACCATCTAGAGATATTATACATGAGCTTAAAAGGTTGAGATATTATACCATTAAAAAGCAGTATTATTTTTATAAATTTTCTTTAGATTTTATATCATGTCAATAGCCTATTTTACCCAGAATTGTTTGTGGGTATAATGTAACAAATATTAATATCATATTAGTTTATATGTTGGTAGATGGCCTTTAATAAGTTTAGGAGTAATTAGACCAATTAAATCAGCCAAAATTACTAAATATCTGCCCAAAACTAATTGGACCTATAAAAGTAATTTAAAGCCACCAACTACAAGGAAAAACCATTTAATCCTATGAATTAAACAATCACTTATTACTTACTATAGTTATTAAGAAATTAAATAGCCAAATGACTGCCAACCGCTTGGCAAACCTATTAAACCATCTAATCAACCAAATATAAAATGCTTGGCTGTAACAATATACTGATTATCATTAGAAACATATAAAGATTTCATTTCACACTTATTAAAATATTATTTTATGAAAATTAAAGTCCAGGTTTGAGGTTCACACGGACCCCCCCATCTACCTAAATTGGAATTTTCAAAGATCTACATGTTTGGTTTTGGCTGAGCATTGTGCACACGCGCACAACATTTGTTTACATCTTTATAGATCATAAGGTCAGGTTACGGACCTCTAAAGCTACTCATAAATCCTGAAAATTTATTAATACTTTTCTAAATTAACTTTACATCAAATAGGTCACAGTAAAGCAGAGCTAGGTTTATAAAAATTATATATCAAACTTTAGTTAAGAAAGGTAATTATGGAGATAACAAATAAAAAAGACAGAATTACTTAGTTATACAAAATCTAATAGGTAGCTTAATACTATTGTAAAGTATTAAAAAATGTGTAATAAGTTCTAAATCTTTATAGGTTACAATATAAAATTTTATAAAATAATAGACAACTTTACTTAATGTTGCCCTTAATTTAAGTAAGCTTAAATAATTTTTCCATGGATATAACTTTGGACTCATTGGCATATAGAGGTTCTAATATGTTGAAAAAATTGAAACATTCACTGCTCAGATCCTAAACAACACTCATGCTTCAGGTGCCTTTAAATGCCTAAGACTTAATCCAAAAAGCCAACATTCAGTTTTTTTACTTGATGTATTGATTTTCTAGTATCTAATTTAGAAACGTTTATGAGACATCATATTAAAAACATGCAACAATTATTTTAAGTCTGTTGAAAGCTAACCTTCAAGTAGACTAGATTTTTAAATTTTAATAAAAAACTCAAAAAGAATACTATTTTATTAAGACAAAAATATTCCTTCAGATATAATTATATATGAAAAATAGAAAGTTACTTCTTTAAGTTTTATTACATTCAGATCTTTTTGCTTAGTAAAGAAAAATATAAACCATACAAAATGATAGAATATCTAGTCAAACCTCTTTCTTATTAATAGAAAAATTAATTTTGACTAGTCTTGTTATGCCATATAAATTACATTATATCAAAAATTATCTTTTTAAAGGACATATTTCTTAAAAAAACATTTTCCAATACAATTTATCAAATTGATTAACGCCTCATTTTTACCAATTTCTGCCTTACTTAAAGAGGAAGAGTATGTGAAAAGTACAGTATCCAATTTAACAAGACCATTGCTTACTGTAAAAGAATACAATTATATATAGGTAAAGATACAAAACAATATATATGTGCATACCAATTTTAAGTGTGTTAAATATGCTCAAATAATGTGTTTACCAACTTCAGTAGAAAAATGGGAACTTATTAGAGCTTTCAAAATCTACTAACATTGTGAAAATATAAAACCGCATATATTTTATAAACTTTTCTAAAGATATGAAGCAATTCATCAAAAATCAAATGAGTTTATAAAAAACTATAAAAACTTATTTTTTTGTAACTTATGCAGATAATAGTATCAACACTAACTGTTTTCAAAATAAAAGGACATACTTAATGAATTATCTGAAGACAGTTTTTACCATATATAATCAGTTTTTAAAAAGAGTTCAGTATATCACCTATGATCATCCTAGTAATTGATAATATTAAACTTAAAGGGCTCTAGTTAACTTTTTTAGCATCACTTAACTGATATAATACTGTGTTGTTAAATGTGATTTTAATTTACTACAACTATTGTTGCCTCACCATATTGAGTTGCAAATGTTGATGGGTTTGGAGCCTGTTGCCCAACGTATGGTGTTAGTGCGTCACCTTCTAGGTTTTTTAGCTACAGCCAAAGCGTGTCCAGTATGGCTCTGCCAGCCCCAAATCCCACAGATTGGTTATTTCCCATTAAAAATCTAGCTTAACATCTTGCATGCTCAAAGGCGGTGCTTCATTGCCCCTGTTGTCCTCCAGAGCTATCTTTGCTTTGGACTTTGAAACAAGTATGGATACCTTAACCACTACGCAAATGCTGCTTCATTGAGATGGCCTAGGTGGTGTTTAGATTCAGGGGTTTATTAATTCCCACCTTTAAAAGGGGTACTTTGACCTGGGCTTTGCAAGTTAAGCCCAATCCATGGCTGTGGCAATAATGCAATTAGTTTTTAAAAACCTCATCCCTCTTACCACACTTCTTTGCTGCCAGTTGCCACACTTATTGTACAGTTTACCAGACTGCTTAGTAAATCTCTTCCCCAATCAGCTCTACTATGAGCTCCTGGAGGTTTTGGCTACTTATAAAGCCAATCCCATTATCCACTTTGTGGTTCTTAATGGGGCCTGAAACTCACAAGACTTTGTGCCTTTGAAATAATCCTCCCCTTTCAATGAGATGCCCATCCTACTATTCCACATTGAACTTTGGTCCACTTGACACCTGACTATCAATACTGGGCCTGCATAGAGAATAATTGCACTTCCTGTCCCTTGTGTTTTGCATATGTCCATTCAAAGCTTAAGTGCCCTTCCCACACCACCAAAGAGGCCTCTGCCCCTCATCATCCAGCATTGTCCCCACCACCCGTATGGATGAGCTTTTTATATTGTTTCAATCCTTCCTCTTATTCCCTAAAGTTATGTGGCCACACCTCCATTATAGACATCAAATATAATTCTTTTTTTGTACTGTGCAGGAGCTAATCTTTGATCAGGCATCATAGAGTAAACTGCTCAGTAGTTTGTATCTTAGATGCTCCTTCCCCCAACCAATCATTTTGTGTTTTTGCTATTCTAAATTATCTAAACTCATTAGAATCTCTCCTTAATAACCTATGGTGATTAACCTTGCCAGGTAAATACCAGTTCTGATATTCAACATTTTTTTTTTTTTCTGAAGCTCCCCACTTACACAGCTCAGCATCAATTCCACTTTTCCAGGGCTTTATGTTTTACAAAACCCAACATCAGCACACTATTAAAGCAGCTGATGCCCCATCATCACCCTTCTCCAACAAACTCCTTGCGGCTATAGAGCCACTTATTTCAAGAATTTCTATCCAATCTCCTGGGTTTTTTTAAATTGAGGAATGAGTCAAAAATTACATTTGTCAAGAGTTACTCATATGTCAATGCTGCCAAAAATCAATGCTTGACACCTTCTAATCCCAAACCATAAAAGTTATGAACATTCTATTATGTGCTAGAGCAGCTGAAGCATGCTGAGTCTCATCAAATTCCAATATTTTAAGGCGTTGTACATCTCAGGCCTTTTTGACAAGTTAAGTTTACTTTTTTAGTTTTATTCTCATACTGATGATTCCATGGTGCCTTTTTTGTCCACTTTCACTTGAGGCCTTTAAATCCGCAAAGGATTCTGAACTCCAAACATCTCTTAACTATCTAACATGGCTTCTTGGAAAAGGTTTTGTGGCGCTGTATTGGGAGTTTAATATTTTTTTATTTGGCACCCACAAACAAAAACGCGTGGCTGACCCACTTTTGGGATGGGCCCCACTTGTACTAAAAGAGGGCACTAAGTCAGTAAGTGCTCATTTAAAACTATATAATATGTAGCTAATTTCTAACAAATGGGAGGATACCCCAGTGGTAGAGTATGGACTCTCTACCACTGCCTCCCTGAGTTTGATCCTGGTCAATGAACTTTGGGTAGGGGACAATTATGACTGTGTTGGCGTTGTGAACCAATAACCCAAACTGAGATAGCAAATAGCAAAAATGGTCCATGGAGTTCCTGGCCTCTTATATACCACACATGAAAGTTTTCCAGGTTTTACTCCTTTCCCATTCATTTGATTTCCTAATCAGTGTAGTATCATCCTCAGGTCGGCCCACCTAAAATAAATTTTAAAAATTAAATAAATTGCTAAAAAATAACAATGTAATGTACAGGATGCAGTTGTGAAGCTTTACAAGTGTTAGCATAAGAAGACCTTAGTAAAATGGACTACCTATCATTAGGTAGATTCAAAAAGAACTTGGCACACACTGTCTTTATAAACATACTAGGGCCGTTTAAAGAAATTAGCTAAGAGGGCATGTTCAAAAAATTATGGCGTATAACTACTCTAAGTGAGTAGAAGCTAAGGCTTTATGAATTATTAGTCAGACCACAGTTAAGTTCACCACAAAATAATAACTTTAACATATAATTTATAAATAAATACTCACTGGAAATAGAAATAATCAAAATAATGTACTTTTATACTTAAAATATACAAAGTATTAACAGGCGTTCTATTTGCGCTTATTATCTAGGATCATGGCAATGTTAAACAAGCTTAAGTCAACAGTTTAAATACTCAAAGGTGTTGTTATTACGTCATTTCAGTGAGATTTACGGGTTAACCTTCTGTATTTTCATAAAACATAAGATATTGCAAGTCAAATAAAACACTCTCCAATGGCTAGTATATGGTCATCAACTAGCATGTCACATATTATGTGTAGCCTGTAATTAGTTTCTTTAGATAGCATTCAAGGTCATTAAAAGGCGAAAAACTACATTTAAGATTTAGATGTGAGTGTACAATTCAAAATATGAATAGCTCAGTAAACATTCATCTAGTACTATAAAAAAATAGCTCAGTAAACATTTTTAAAAATAGTAAGCGGGTTCTACAATGGGGTATATGTGGAGTTAAAGTAGCTATGTTAGAATGCCAATGCCAGAAGTACTAAGTAATCAATACTTCACTAAGGACCTCTCATGATATAAATCACACAGTATTAGATGTTTATACTAATAATATAAGCAGCTCATTGTAATTAGGTTTTATAACATCATATTAAAGCCTATTATAGATCTAAATGACCTAAAGGCTGATAGTAAATTAATGGACAGAAACTAATACTAAATTATAGTGTAAATTGTTATAAGCTCTTTAATAAACCTCAATATCAAGACTTATGTAAGCTTTATAGATGATTTCTATTGATTTATAGTCTTAGGATAGTTTTGCTATCTCTTTTGTATAAAGTTATCCAAGTACTAAACTTCTTATTTATTTAAGGTGTGCTGACCTGGAGACAACTACTCATTTTACTAATGGATCAAAGGAGAAATCAAAATTAATGGAGTAAGGGGATAAATCCTTGTAAACCTTCATGCGCACTGTTCTGATAGGACAGGAACTCCATATACCTCTTTACTATTTGCTATCTTAGTTTAAGACATTGGTGCACAAGGCCAATACAATCATAAATCATCCATTAAACAAAGTTCATCTACTTTTTTAGTACTAGATGGTAACAAAGTTCATCTACTCGGATTAAACCTGGGAGGCAATGATCATTGTGTCCATTCTATACCACTAGGGCTTTCTCCTTCTAAAGTCCTAAAGTAGAAAAAAATTATTTGAGTAAATTTTAGTCTATCAATATATTTCTTTTATCACTAATACATGGTACTTTTTACTATAATCTTGCCCATCTTGGGTATTAATAATTATATTAAACCTCAAATGCTGATTTTTAAGTTTGAGTCTGCCAATATATAAGTTATTTAACACAAAACTATTAGACTAGTATTTGTTTACTAGATATCATAGAAGTTGTTGACTAGCACCCATCACGCATAGGGACAAATATAAACCTTAGTAGCTATAAACTAGATACCTATCACTGCCAGATGGCAATCCGCAAGATTGGATCTACCATATCTGAGTGTATATTAGAAAAAACTGTCAGTCAAGAATATCCTTTTTATCTATAATCTGTCAATTGCGCAAATTCAGGTTTCTTTAAACACCTCAGAAACATATTAACTGAAGCCAAGATCCCAATTGGGGTCATTAAAGGACACAAGAGAAGTACTCCGTTTGCATAATCCCATATGTGGGAACTGCAAAGACTTTCTAGAGAACTTGAAAGTATTTACCAAGTTGTCAAATAATCAAAAAGACAGGTTTAATAGGAAGAATAGAGGATATTAAGAAATTAGCTTTATACAGAGTTTACTTAGGCTACTTAGTTTGGATAATAAACAAATTGCAAAGCGAATATTAGCCTAGAATTATGAAAAAGATTATATGATATTGATAGGCCAGATAACAAGAAGTAAAAACTAATCTTTGACGTCCCCACCACTGTTTTTTGCATCAGTTTCAAGTGGTGTTTGACCCTTCCTCCCCTTACCACACCAACCACGGCCTCATCTTCCACTGAGCCAGCCAATAAGAATTAGCTAATTAAAACAGTTTCAGATTGTGTTCCAACTCAATCCTCAGTTGACCAGCCTTGTCAAAGTTTGTGGGCCTTCTGCTCCTGGCCCCAGCCAATCAGCTCCGGTTTCCAGCCCAAGTATCCCCCTCTCAAACCCGTTTGAATCTCTCAAATGTGTGCATGATGACGAGGTGGCATATTCTAAGAATCCTGACTTTGATTGGCCAGAATTCTTTGTTGACCCACCCGATTCAACTCCTCATCACTGATTTCACCCTTATAAATGCTTTCCTACTTATACAACCTTAAATAAAATGGCACTTGAGGCTGCTGCCCCTGCCAACGTTCCTTACCTCCAAGCCCTTCAATGGCTATGGAGCTACTTGTAAATGGAATTCCTTTCCCAAAATTCCCATCAAATTTCCCAGATGATGTCCAGGCGCCAATTAAGAGTGATTGAATTTGGTTCAGGCCATTCATTCATGTATGCAGCAAAACTGTCTGGTTTTAACCAGAATTACCCCAAAACCATCAACAAATTAAAGCTTTTTGTGTGTGCCATAGTTAATTAAGCATTATAAATTCCAACTTGCCCAGTATCTCAAGGCTATGCATATTACTAGCCTCATCAACGAGGATAACCCTCATTTTGACAAACTTCAACCAAATGCTGCTGATGCCCCAACTCCAATTATGTCCGCCATGTCACTTGTCCTTCAATATACACTGGATGGAGATCTCCTCATCCCCTATTCACCCTCTGATATGGAATCTTAGGTTATTATCCAACAGATCTTTGTTAGGAATTTTTCTTACTTATGGAGAATCCCTTTGTTTGGCCTTTTGCAAAATAAAGGTGTTTGAAGATCCCCTTTTTGGGTTGGGCGCCACTAGTGCAAAAAAGATTCAACTTTTAAGATTATGACTGAGAAGATACCGTATTGCAAAGCTAAGCTTATAATGATTTACCCCTAATGTAATTAATATAAAAATAAATAAGATGTCTCCTATTATAAAAAGATACTCTTAGTCTAAGATGACTTGACATTACAAGCCAGCTAACACATAAACTTTTAATATTCTGATACTTCACAAAGCAATGAATTTTCACATCTAGGACGAAATTTGATCATCTATGAGCCAGGTACACAACCATTTTACTATCAGCTTATTAAGAAGTACCTGATGGAGCCCGTGGATAAAGAAGAGCTATATTAAGGCCGCTTTTGCTCAGCGTCTCTGAAGAAAAGAAGCTAATATTCTCTCCTTAGCGTTAATTCTTTTTGAGTTAAAGTTCAACCAATGTTCTGAATTCCCAATGTGTCTTATGTACATTTCAAGTATATTTTAGCATGGCTAAGAGATGTGTAGCGTCAAACTGCTGCAGACAACAGAAAATTATATCTGAAAGTATTTTTTTAGTTGACATATGAAAATTTTTATATCAAAGAATTGCCTGTTTGAGTGATGAAAGCTCTCTGCAAGGCTATTAATATAAAACTCATGAACATTATATTGAAGTAATCTCTAGATGTGTGCATCTGAAGATCTTACATGCACAAAGAATTTTAGCCCATCAGCACATAAAGATCATCAGGCTAGAAAATTCAATGAAGCACAAAACAGAGACAATGGATTATTAGTAAAGAAGGTTTAAATGTTACCTTCTGAGAGATAAATCTGGTTAATTAATATAATCAGCATCAGACAAACAACGCCCATCAGAAAGTTATATACCTAGCAATCAACTATTAGAAACTTAGTCTTTGTAGTTGACAAGATAATGGACAGCTAAGGAGTGTAGTCTCAATAGTCTGCTGACATAAATAACCATTGTGATCAGGGTGAAAATTATTTTTGTGCATAATCAGAGAAACAAAAAGCCATCAAATAAGTAAAATAAATAGCTAAAGTCATTTTGTTTGATTAAAAACTTGGCAATTATGTTGACTGTCAGTCCAGATGGCTTACAAGCGTTCTATTAAAATATGACATACAACAACATTAGTTAAAAAACAAATTTTTGACAAAACAATAGAGTATTGACTGACCCAGAGTATAGACGTGGATTGAATATTGATTGAAGATAAAAATTTAGATTGCTTTATCAATTCGTTGATTTTGCGCTTAATCTTATACCAAAATATTAAAGAATTTGACCTACCTTCATCCTGTTTAAAGTACAGCATCTCTATGTTTGATAAATTAATCCTAGTTGTCTAAAAACATTAAAGCTGAATGGCGTCAGCTCCTAAATATGATAAACATATTTCTTTCTGAGGTCATGGATATCTTCTGCCAGTGTAGCCAAACATTGTTAGATATAGGGCTTAAAAATTGGCTTTCAATGCGCTTGACTCTCTAAAGAAAAATCTAGCTTTTGAGAAAATGACAAGCCAACCACGCATAACATTCATAAGCGCTAAGCTCACTCCTCACTCCTGATTGGTCTTTAAAAACAAATGCACCCAAATACTTGAATAGATCATCATGTAAATGCCCCAACTAGCTCTAATTAAGTGACAGTTCGCCCTGCTGCCATCGCTACTTCAGTGATGCTAACTTGCAATTGCCTTGTACTGAAAAGTAGCATTCTATATAGCCTCTCTGCATTGCCACACATCATCTGGATGAACGATAATGAAGTTCTCTTACATATTAACCTCAGTCAACTTGTCTAAGTTTGACAAGAAGACAAACATTACTCCTTAAAGACGCTTAGTTACAAACTATTATGGAGGCGCTATTGTAAGCTAAAAAATAGCCACCACCATGAACTTTCTAGACCAGAAAAGTAAGAAGTTTTAATGCCTGTTGGAAACTCCGTCAGCCACATTATCTATCTCACTTGCCAATTATAATTTCAAAGATTGTTAAAATCAATATATTGCTTAGCAATGGTTGCCACCTAAATTTTTCAAATCAACTAAAGGATATAATTCAATGATTGATTTTGATTATTAACATTTTTTGTTGGGCATCATCCCCTACAATGTTAATTAGGAAATTTGATGAGGGTTTGATAGCTGGAAAGTCAGATTGCCATAGTGGATCTTTCAAACAGTAGATCTGAACGATTAGGGTCGTTTTTATAAAGTTACTGAAGCATTTTAACGCTTGTTTTGGAAATAGCTAGTAGTTATAATCAGGTAACACGGCCCTCAGCCCATCTGTGTATGGTTCCTAACACAAGGGAATGGTTGCCAATCTGTGAATGTTTAAACTTTTGAGGATTAACTAAAATGAAGGCATTTGCCATCGTTGGAAGTTAATCCTAAAGGTTATAAGTATCAGGAGATCAAATTAGTTATTTCCAGAGAATTATCTGAAAAGTTGTCCGCCTTCTTTCTATAAAAACCCCTAGCATTCTCTAATAAAAATAGAATTCAACTGCAATATAGTTTTAATTTTACTCTAAAATTGAATATTGAAGAGAAAATAAGTCCCTAGTTGTTTTTCTCAAGTTACAGTTACCAGAGTGGATTCGTTGCCATCTTATTTGAAGACTCAACCTACTAGTTGTTATCATACAAATAGAGTTTTTAATATTATTTCACAACCAACCTGTGCAGTAAACTACCAAAAAGTTTACAATGCCTTAATCTTTGAAGCATTAAAAACTTTATTTAATGGCAAGGCAACACCATAAACCTGTTCATGGGCAGAAATGATGAAAAACCACAAAACCTCCTTCCTTAGTATCTCTAACTAAGAATAGCAAGCAGATCATGAAGTTTGAGAATTTTTTTATTATAAGGCACAAGTCTCTAAGTTGACAAGACCTTAGCCCATTATGAGCCCATATTAACCTATTCAAAGCATAAATACCATACAAAATTAATATAAAAAATGGTTTGCCCTTTATAAACGCCAATTAAGGTGCAATAAATTTGTAAATAGCTCCGCCCATGCGCTGCGTTCTTAAGCACCCAATAAGGGATATCACAAGATTGGAATTAACAGGCTAGCTAATCTTTCAGACAGAGACATACACATAACAAATTACTCTGACATAATAAAGCTTATAAAAATTATAACTTTCATCAATTAAAAAGAGAGTGGTATTATGCACTACAATGATCCAACCAGACAACTAAGCACAAGGCACGCCTGTTTCATCCAGAAGAAAAAAGGCTTGGGAAAAGATTTTGAAGTACAAAAAGGATACTTTATTACTGCCAATATACATAATATGCCTCCTAATATACTTTTCAACCACCCTATAGTATCATCATACAATTTCAAAGATAACTGAATTATTGGCATTTGCTCTTCATTGGGAAGTCTTACATGATGTGTTAGCAGTTATAACTCGCTCAAAGCAAAATAAGAAAAACAAACAAGCACTAAAAACTACGTTCAAGGCATATACACAACAATTAATAAAAAAGAAATGAATTTACATTCCCCTCAGGTGACATATAAGAATAGAAGGAGTCAACGTGCCTGTACTCCAAGTACACTAAATAAGTCCAGCCCTCAATATATGATGAACCGCACTCATACTTAGTGCAGTCCAAATATCAATGTACACACTCAATAATTATTCTGATAGATAATAATACATTTGCGCCTAAAAAAAAGAACCATAAAGAAGCTCAAGGTTGAGAAATTGTATACAGTGGTGCACATATCATCATATTGTCCACCAAATTGTGAAAAAGCTGGTTTTTGCCTGAAATTGACCATTATAAGAAATACATTAAAGAGAGGCCAAGATCCACCACATTTAAGTGAGCATACTGCGCGCTAACACCACCTTTCAGTTCATTGGTAGTCACCAAACCCACCACATAAAATTTAAATTCACAAGATTTTCATTAGGACTGTCTTACTAGAAATACAGAGACTAAAAGCTTTTTGAAAAACTTTCCAAAGGTTCTTGATAATTACGTTACCCTTTACATCAGAAGAAGAACAAAAAAATCAAAGATGTGCACTTAGCTATTCATCAGTTTAGCGTCCAAGGACATAATCTCCCTATCAGCCATCATAAGATACATTAATGATACTTGTTTTTGCCAAATCAAATTGTGGAAATCATAAAGGGATACCCCTGAAGGCATGTAAGTAACTGACCATTCTGGATGGCCATCAATTTATATTAGGGATAGACTGAGATGAAGATATCCTTAGGTCTCTATGGGGAGGTTTTTGCAACAATCCATCGTTCTATATATTAAACCTAATGCTAAGCAATAAATCATCTTCCTAGACTATGGTGAAAACCAGGTACTTTATATGGAACTTGTATCCCTATCCTGTTTTAATGATATGTCATCAATTTAGCAAAATTATTCACATGATGCTAATAACGGAGGTAAAATCATTTATGATTTAACAAACTAAAGGAGAACAGATTGAGTTGTAAAAAGTACAAAGTGTAGGTTCACAAATTATGTAAGAGTCTATTAGGATTTTTTAGGATTATAGCTATTAAGTTTTCCAAGTTCAAAAACTATAGGTCTACCTTTATAAGGACAATTTTGGTTTGGGCTGTGCGCAGATCGTTTAAACCATATTGACATGTAAATAATCCGCCAATGTTCTCAAACTTATTCAGCAACAATTAGCTGCTGATAACACCTTAAAGATATGAACTGCTAAATATTGCAAAAGGTACTTTGATACTATCAGAGAGCTCATAGGCGTCTCCTTACATTGTTGTTATATCAAGACGGGTCAACTGAGTAGCTATAAACTAATTAAGCTAACAGAATTACAAATCAAAAACACCCTGTAACCTGTATTTAAATGTTTTAAACTGAATGGAAGAAGTTAAATACTTCTCAGCAAAAGATCTGATCTCCAGATACTGACACATAAACGATAATTGAGGAACAGGAGAAGTGCAGTATCATGACCACTTAGGGCTATGCCAACCCACTAAACGCTTTAACTGCCGTGCAAAGCTCCAGCCTTTTTACAACGGGCACTGGACAGCATAGTAAGCAACCCTAAGAACTCAAGTATTATCAAATATTTGGAGATATTAATATCTTTTATGACGTTCACACAAAACCTTTGATACCTGGAAGAACCTAATGCCACTTTCATACCATAGATCTTAAGTATAAGATAGGAGATTTTAACTTTCCCAAGGACAACTTGATACTTATGGCTTATTAATGAAAAGCATGGACTATGATACCATCAGAATAAGCTAGATGCAAGTTTAAAATGAGATGAATGACCAGAAATTGAGACTTAAAAGTCTCATAAAGTGTGGTCAATGATTACTGCTGATAAGCAAAAACTTAGTATATTGAGATGCAAGTTTGCATCTATTGAGGATCAAATACACTTCTATTGAACGCCAACATGCCAGGATGCATTTAAATTGACTTAGAATAATGGCTTGTTAAGGCATGAGAATGATGTTTTGAATCAATAAACCCCCTTTAAATTTCAGATGGAAGCCTTTCTCACTGCCATATAAGTGATGCTCTCCCAACTTAATGACGAGATGAAAGAACTTATCATGTCATATTGTAGCTAAACCCTAAACATACATAGGAAGATCTATGAAGGGTAAAATTTTTTTTGCTGATTATAATTTATAATTGCAAATAACTATATTTGTATGTACATAAAGTGCACTTTAAAACGGTTTAAGAACCACGCCTCTCTCTCATGGATACAGGACCATAAAGAACATGAGAGGAGACTACCAACATGGGCCCTGAAATTACAGGCCTACAATTTTTAATAATAATCTGATTTGACAAAAACATCAGAATTTAGACTGCTTATCCTAACTTCCATCCATAGCCCTGGCCACCAACCTAGCAGACTGCTTGTTTAACACAAAGAAAAATGGTCTATATGATGAAGAGTTTATGGAAGGTCAACAGGTGTTGATAATGATAAATATAGATACCTTTCGTAAATAATAAAAAACTGTTTAGAATTATAGATAAACAGTACTTGATACCATGGTCTGTTGTACAGATGGAAGTTTATTGTGGCACACTGGGATACTGTACATGTATGGTTTATAAATAAAAAAGCAATTGTAGCAACAAATTATTGAGAATTCATGCACTCCAATGTCCAAAAGCCTAAAAATTGTTGTAAGGATTGCCAACAAGGGGCATCATAACAAAAAGCCACCGCATACAACCTGCTCAAACCCAACTTCGCGTGACATCATTTCTATTACCATGGTTTGGCCCTATTATAATTGGAGGACATTTAAGTACATAATGGTGGCCATCGATCACCTGACCAAGTAGGTAGAGACCAAGGCAAATTAGGGTTTTAGGTGCCATCAAGACACCCAAATTCATCCTTAAACAGATCTTTACAACCATGAATTTATAGAATATATTGACTAACAACTGGACCAACTTCATTGTCCATGCAATAACAAAGCTAAATAACTCATTGTGAATCTAAAGAGGTATGGTGAACTGTACCATACAAAGACAAATAGCGCCACAGAATTAGTGAATGTAATCCTATTGAGAATCTTAAAAAATTTATGATGGGAAAAACTTTAATCTATTTTCACTTTCTGCTCTCTGCTATAAATACATACAATATCGCGGTATATACCTCCTTGGAGTTTTTTATTTCATTCATTACATGGAGGTTATTCAGCTCTTACTTAGTTCTATATATATTATATACTAGGAGAGAGTTGCCTAGAACAGATCGTTAGAGAGCAAAGTGAGAAACCAAATTCAGATACAGAGTGGGGCATACTCCAACTCACTATCAAGGAAGGTTAAATACAGGGAGTCTCTCATCAAGGGCTGACGAGCCTTGATAAGCTTCTAGGAGCCAAAGATGGTGTTATGTAATAGCTATTATGGTTTTATAAAGTATTAAAAATTTGGAACAAATCTGTAAGAGCTTTTTATCAAGAATTTGTTGATAAATGTATAACAATTAAGGACTTCGCCTTAGAATATCTGATAAAGTAAGTACATTACAATCTTTGCAAATTATTTTACTAGGCGTTGAGCTGTCAATGTCAAACATCCAATAATTTGACCATCACCATTTATAGTTGTAACCTCTGATCCTCTGTGTTTGGCTAAGAGAGGGCATTTTAAAAAATCCCAGAGCTCCCATAAAAAATGAATTGGTTGATTTGCCCCTTTCAATCAAAGAAGGAGGATGTTCCTGAGCCCTTTAATTAGAAAAGATTATCAAATTTAGGGCACACCTGTTATGAGCGGTGGGTTTCTGCTGAGGCCCTTCATCTCAATTTTATGATAATTTGAATCGCATAAGGTAGGCTTGCACCAGGAGTTTTGACTCAGCCAAAGCCTATGTACAAAATTGCAATAATTTGTGATAATACCCAAGCATGATTGGGCAGATTGAGACCAAAGACCTGACAGGAATGGCAGCCCAGAAATCAATGTGGCAATGATCCCTCTAAAGTGAAGGAAATTTTGATAGGAAATTGTGAGATACGATGGCATGCTGGACCCCAGCAGACGTGAAAAATTTGGCAAAAGAAACTTCAATCAAGGAACCCACAATATGCAATCCAAGCCATGATGCAAAAGTCCTGGCGTTTTTAAGAAGATTCCTGCGTCCAGTTGTAATAGTGTTTCCAAGTATCTGCACCACACTTCCCTTTAATTATAAAAACCCAGTACTCTGCCATCAGCATAGTACTGGGTTATTTTTTACTATCCTTAATAAACTATAAATTCACCACATTTTTTTAAACATCTTGAGAGTTTTTAAAAAGTCTAGTTATCCTCAAGGAAACACTATAGCCAATGGAGGGTCCACACACATTTGTATCAGTAATGATGGTGGCCATTAAATTGATCATTTCAGATATTGCCTCTTTCAGCATGGAAACCCTTAGGGTCATACCTTACAAGTTTTGCAATATGCCCCCAACGAACTGGCTATTGAGTATCTCAAAATGAACAGCATGACTAAACTTTCAACAAAATTCGTCCAAATTATGAAGGAAATGGAATTGATAATCTAAGGTTTCATCTCAGGGAGACACTGTTGAGATAAAACCCAACGAAGTAATTGCCACCCATCAGTATCAAATACACGCTCAAAAGTATCAGGAGTATGACATAAATATAAACCAAGGAGGGCGGATTGATCCATCACTTAATCCAATTCACCCCAATCATGGAGGAAATGGGAACGAAGATTCAGTGGACAATACTCAAAGTGAAAAAACTAGAATTGAATCTTACATGACCATTATTGCCGCACGTTATCAGGTATGTACATAACCAAGTTGAGAGTCCTACCTGAATGAAAAGTACATATGGATGGAACAATCCACTCCTGACAACCCTGGAAGTTTGACCCACATAATTAAAGCGTGGTCAAGATTAATGCCAGCAATCAGTAAATTGGTTAGAGTGGGGATGGTGTTCATAGACCAATACTTTCCATAATTGTCCTCACACAGTTCTTATAAACACATCATCAGAATGGCGATGCCTTGTGGAAACTGGATTCTATCATGGGTACTAAAATTACCCCCAATGGAAGTCAAGGCTTACTTTGGCATGCCAGTTGTCTGACGGGAATGATAAAATATGAGATCTACTATTCTTAAAGAATATATTTAAAATATATCATACTAAACTTTTCTTTCTCGTTGCAAACACTTTTGCAACCCATTCAATTCAAGACTAAATCTAGTTTGATAATCTCATAGAGAGGATTAGTCTGCGCCCATGTCTGGGAGCAGTTGGGCAAGCAAGGCAAGAGGAGCAGGCGGAAGGCCCGCGGCCTCTAACGTTCAAAAACGCCCCAGAGAATCTGGCAGAATAGAAAAAAATCTAAAAAAACCGGCGGTCACAATTTCCCCAGAGATACTCGCGTGGCAAGCATGATGCAACCAGTACATCAACACGCCACACTCCCAGCCACTTTTGTCGGTGGAATTTGGAGTCTGTGTGTATCTGGACATCCAAAAAACGGCCTTATGGGAAAAATTTTGTGAAGATGTACACAAAATTTTCCTGACTGCAGTGTACATTGCACCTCACTCCATGTTGCGCGGTTGGCTGGACCTAGGTTTCAAAAGCAAAATAGCAGCAGACGAGGCTGCAGCGGTGTGCATAGTGGTCGACCTCCCCAAAGGGCAACGGGTCATCAAAACCAAATGCACCAGATGGACAAAATCAAACCAAATTTCCTCACGTTTGACTTTTTGCCTACTACGGTAAAACGTGACATTTTGGAGCAACACCTGAAAGATGGTCTCGCCATATATGGCGAAATACAATCTTTTGAAATGCAACGTTTTATGCTGATGCCACACCTGTGCACTGGCAAAGCAATTGCAGTTCTGACCCTAACTGAGGAGATTGCAAAAGACCTAACCCAGATCCCGCACTCCACCTTTGTTGACATCACAGGGCATACCACCCACCCATTCCGGGTAACCGTGGACAGCGCGCCCCCCATTTGTACCCACTGTGATGCGTTCAGCCATAAGGCGCATGTATGCCCCATCAAGGAGGGCGTCATATTCCAAGAGCACCCCTTGGCGGCCATGGCCAGTGGAGAGGCGCACTACAAACCAACCGCAAGCACCAAGGAGGCTTTCCCATGGGGAGCACAAGGCTGCTACCTATTGGTAAAGCCCATCTCCCCGCAGGAGTGGAAGAAGGCCAAGAAGGCCCATAGGGCCGCGGCCAAGGAAGGGCCAAGGCCACCACCACCATCCCACACTCACAACGCCAGGAGCACATGGAGACCTTTGCGGCAGAAGCAACTCGGGAATCCATCACCCAATCAGATTGGGAGGCCCATGCCGAGCGGGCCACTCAATCTGAGGATCCGATGGGAGATTTGATCTCACCCAATTGCTGTACCCAAGCTCTGGTCAAAACCAACTTGGGACCTATCCCAACCAAAAATTATTTTTTCCCCACTCGACGGTGCACCAAACTTATCCGCACTGCAAAAAATTCGTCCGATGTCAGGAAAACAAAAAGTGAAGGCCAAAGCCAATGTGACTCTTTCCGCAAAAATTAACAAAAACCCCAATAGCATTGCTGCTAACACCCACGCTGCTGTGAAAGCCCGTGGGGACCTGGAAGAGGCTGGTGGGCCCAGGGGCCCACCCCCTCACACCTAAGGTGCAATGGGGGAAACCTTCACTCTAGGGATGCTGAATATCGCCAGACTCAAGGCCTCCCCATCCTGGGCTAGGAAACTGAGTTTTTTACAAAACAATTTACCTGTGGATATCCTGGCTATCCAGGAGTCCCACTGTCCATGAGGTTCTGAGGAAGCTTGGAAAACAGCGCTCCAACCTCCCTATCCTTTTGGTCAAAGCACTGTGGGGTGCTAATTCAGAAAAACAATTTTTTCAAATTCACATCCTCAGAAACATTCCTAAATGGCTGAGTGCTTGTTGTCACCTTCTCGTGGGCCGATGTTGTGCACACAGTAGTCAACATTTACGCCCCAAACGGTGCACACAAGCATTGGGAATTTTTCTTGTCAGTCAAATCCCTCCCACTACCCCCTGATTCTTTCCTAGTTGGTGACATGAACTGTTGGCTAACCTCACCAATGGACTGGTGGCCGCCATCACCCCACGCCCCACAGGGTCACATAGAACTACGCTTTCTAAAAGCCACCCTTGGGTTAATGGATGCGCTGCCGTGACATGCCCCACTGCTCAAAAACATGATGCATCCCCACATCCACAACAGCCAATTAAGGTCCATGACCCACATTGACCTTATTCTAACGCTGGCGAAATTCCAACCCCACATCTCCCACTTCAAAACAACAAAAATAGAATTCTCCAACCACCGACTGGTCTCAATAACATACCACTTACCCATCACAGTTGCAAAGGCCCCACATTGGTGTAAAATATGCCCCCTGAGCTCACGTCACCAGGATTTTCCACGTGGGTGGAAGAGGCAACTTTATCAAAATCATTTGTTGCACCATTTTGTGTGGACCCCATTTCCACATGGGCAACTTTCAAAGAAGACACCATCCACCACTATTGCCATCTCTCCTCCAGGCGCTCATGAGCCACATCAGTGGTTATCTTGCGCATGCTGGCAGAATTGGCCCACTTGGAGTCCAACATTCCAGCCACAGGATATAGCCCTGCATGGGGCTGGAAGTGGGCGGAGGCAGCCGCCCACCTCAACGCACTCGAAAGGCAACACAAACATCGGGTTTGTGTCCAATACAGGGCCACACGCATCACTAAAGGTGACAAGTGCACCGCATACTTCTTTAAAAATTTTTTTGCACCATGCCATAGTGTGGCCTGCACACAGGTGCGAAGATCAGATAATTCCATTGCGGACACACCAGCTGAAGTGGCAATCAAAATGCAAAGATATTACTCTGAGTTATACTGAGCCAAACCAATTCAGCTGGCTGAAATGGCGGATTTTCTCAACTGAGCTCATATCCGCACCATTTTCTGATACCCAGAAATAATGAATTTAATTACTCCAAACGAATTATGGACAGCCATTCGCGGTGCGCCAAACCAAAAATGCCCAGGCCCAGATGGCATTCCATATGAGTTCTACAAAAAATATTTTAAATATATATCCCCACTGCTGCTAGCCTCACTCAACCAAAGCCTGTTGGAAACGCGCCTCCTACTAGGAGGACATGAGGCCTTTACTGTCACACTCTTCAAGAAAGGGGATAGGCTTGACTTAGCCAACTGGCGCCCCATTTCTCTAACAAACACAGACACCAAAATCTTAACCAAAATCATGGCTAACCGTTTAGGGACTGTAGCATCTGCCACCATCTCCCCAGAACAATTTGGTTTCATCCCCAGAAGAACGATTTGGGATAATGTGCACTCTGTGGCTAATGTGTGTCAGTCCACAGACTCTAGGGCACTTGTATTCTTGGATAAACAAAAGGCCTATGATAGAGTAAACTGGGAATACCTAAGGGCCTGTCTCCATCAATTCTGCCTACCCCCCATTTTATAAACTGGGTGATGCTGCTCACGGAATCTGCAACAATGGCAGTGCGTGGCCCAGGCTTCCTAACGGAAGTAGTCCGCCCTCAAAGGGGCCTGCGACAAGCGGACCCCCTCAGCCCACTCTTATACAACTTCAGCCTTGACCCACTACTGCGAAATGTGAATGCCCACCTCACTGGGGTCCATGTGCCAGGCCAAACCCCAGTCAAGATGATGGCATTTGCAGATGATTGCATGGTGGGGGTGTCTAATAATAAAGATGCACGCGCGCTTGAAGCCCTCATCCAGGAATATTCCCGGGTAAGCAACGCGGCACTGAACGCCTCAAAAACTGAAATCATCCTCCTTGGTCAGTTTCAGAACTGCTGGGCCCCAGCAAGTAGTTCCCAACCTGGCCCATCTGCTCGCCCACGTCCACGCCTTACTAACTCAACACACACCGCTCCACTGGTTCTCCCCTTTGTGCCACGTCCTACCATAGGACTGGTACGCCATCTGGGCGTGTGGATGGAGGCAGGCGGATACGCGTCAGCAGTAATGGAGTGCCATATACTGGACAACGTGACGAAGCGAATCGCCACTCTCAGAGCCCACCCTACTACCCTCACTGGCAGGGTTGTTCTTGCCAACTCTATGCTCCTATCCAAAGTCTGGTTCAGAGCCCACGCCATCCCCTTCTCCCCAAGCTTCTTCAAATCCCTGTATTCTTTGCTACAAGGATGGCTTTGGTCAGGCCGCCCTCCACCAGTACGGCTAGAGGTCATGTTTGGCCCTCATCATCATGGTGGCATGGGCCTGCTTGACTTCAAAGCCCATGCTGCCAAGATCCTGGGCACCTGGATCGCGGCTGTCACCGCTCCTACACTCCCATCCCAACACTGGTCCCGCGCGGCCCGCTCCAACTTCTCCCGAGCCTTGGGCCTCAACAATCCATCAAACCCACACTCCCTGATGAAATACCTCGCATCACACACATTGGGCCACAGGTCCTCACGGGACTAAAACCCACTACAAGCGAATCCTACTCTCCAAGCAAAGCGCAGAGTGGAGAATTTGTATTAGTGGACATACAACCTGAAGAGGCCGCCCATCTCCTCAGTTCACACAAGAGGTACAGGGGTTACCCATCCATGATGGCGTGATCCCCATTCGACCCCAAGTCCTATCCAGGGTGGACTACCTGGACATGATGGACATCCCTTATTCCACTGAGACCCAAAAGACTATCTGGAAATATGCACACCATCCTCTGTTGCAGCCTCAAGTCCGCTCCCATGTGTGGCGCTGCCTGAGGCGGGTGTATCATACAGCTGAGCGCTCTAACGCTTTACACTCATCCTGTGTCGTGTGTGGCCAGTATGGAACGCTGTTCCACCGCCTGGAGAAGTGTCCTACCTCTAAAGTGATATGGCGCGAAGTCCAACGTCTGCTAGGCCAGGATCAAACGCATCCCTTCAGTCTATAAAGAGATATGTTTGCTTCATCAATGGCCTCCCCCTCCCACCCTCCCTCCGTGCTCTGGTGGTTGCAATCGCCATGTGGACTATCCACACGATTGTCTTGGATGCCATCGCTGGCTCCATCCCCACCCTCCCTGAAGCTGTCCACAGATTCTGGTCTCATCTGGTGGACCACTTTCAAGCGTGGATATTTGGATATCTCCCACCACGTCGCTGACAGCTGGTCTCCTCCTGGTTCCCAGTCTGGTTCATCAAATCAGACCCCTTCCTCCACACGTGCTCAGTAGTGGCTACGGCCCCTTCACACGTTCCCTCCCCTCCCCATAAGTGGCGTTCCCGCTGGCAACAAGAGATAGCATCGCGTCTCTGGGGTGCCTCCCCTGGTACTAAGTTTTGACTCATCTGAGTCATATTTGGAAGTGTCCGTCCCATGGTTGGCCTTCCCCACAATAAATTAAATTAAATTAAAAAATATATCAAACTATCAATTACTTTGTTTTTGATTTGTGAATATAGTATTTAGTCTCATCATGATTTTGCAATTGTTTAACTTCAAATTAGTTAAGACTAGAAACCTATTATTACCGGATGGTTATTCTCTTATTTTGAGATTTCTCATATATATTTAAATATCAAGCAATTTTTACCAATCAAAATTATTCTTAATGCGACTTTTTTGAATATTGCAATTTTTAAAGACATTTTAAAGCTCAAGAGAAATTGTTTGGTTGTTGCGCAGACCCCTGTCATGGTTAACAGTGGATGCAGAGAAGTATGCACTTAAATTTTTTTTAATTCATTGTGCAAAAATTACCAAGACTTTTTAAAGTCTTAAAATTACCTAATGCTGTGATAGATAAGCCAATAGGACTGCTTAAATATGAAAAGAAGTGTATAGCAAGCAAGTAGATATATAAAAAGCTTACTTATTGCAATTTAAGGTTGATTTGTTGGCATAATAAGTAAATTTTAAGTTATCCTGGGAGCGCTTTCAATAGTTCAGAAAATTGCTATTATTGATTGTTAAAATATAAAGTTATAAGCTTTTTTTCCCGTAACAATCACTTAATTTACTACAATCTGATTTGAACAGCAATTTTAGATAATCACACAGGAGAGATGGGCGATTTTAATAAATCCAATACAAACTGGGCGAGCGTCACATCAAGAGGTGCGCAAAAAGGTGCACCCAAGGGCAAGAAACGCCCTGGAGGGGGATCAGGAACCCAAGCTTCCAAGAAACCACAAACTCAGACACCATCCAGGTTTATGGTATTTATTATAAAACAAGATCAACACATGTACATCCAATGTAACCAACCCCTTTCAAAGGTGGAACATGGTCTCTGACTCTTCCTTAGGGATGAGTCCCCAACCCTGTGGGAGAAAACATGTGAGGCACAGCCCTCCCTTTTCCCCCACATGGTATATGTCGCCACTAACAACATGGGCCACGGCTGGATCAATATTGGTTTTGAAACAGCTGAAGAAGCAGATGCCGCAGCAAAAGTCTGCGTCAAAATTACCTTTCCTGAGGGCAAAAGAATAGTGCACACCATGCGCACCAGATGGAACAAAGCGAAAACTTTGTTCATCTCCTTTGGCTCACTCCCTACCAACCTTCCCCATAAGGTAATTTAAGGAGGAGCTCCACAAAGGGCTCATAGCCTACGGAGAAATTATGCAACTCAAATTACAACGATTTTGCCTGATGCCAACCCTGTGCACAGGCAAAACTATCGCCATGATCAACCCGTTCCCTGAAGTAAAATATGACTTATTAAGAATCCCCCACACAGCAGAGTTTCACTTTGTGGATGGGGGACAGTCATCTGCATTCCAAATCACACTGGAACGTACACCGCTTATATGCAACCACTGCAGTTCATTGGGACATAAGGAACACGCATGCCCCATGAAGGAGGTCTTAATGGAAGCAGACTATTGTGAGGAAGCCATGGACAAGAGTAACGAAAACTTTTCCAGAATTACCAATGGCCACCACCCATTCCGCTGGGGTGAAGATGGACTTTACTCCATTGTGGACCCAATTACACATAAACAACACAAAGCGGCACAAAAATCCCACAAGCGGGCAGCAGCTGAGGCAACAGTGCACGCGGAATCATCCATCAACCCCAGACAAATTCAAGAGGACATTTCAGATATACACAGATCCAACCAATTAGAAAAATATTCTCAGGTTGAAAATTTTCACAGCAACTCAACTGAGTCACCAAGCGACATCAATCATGCACACTTTAAGGAAAAATTCAGCTGCAATATGGGCGAAAAAGTGGTGCAAAATTCTCTAAATTTGAACCCCAAATTTATAGAACCCAATCAGAACCCCACATTGAACCATCATGAGACACGTGCGGGAAAAGATAACAAAAATTTTAAAAACCGCAATTCCTGCAAAAAATTGGGTCAGATCAAGGGAACTGACATTGTCACTGAGAGAGTTGGAGTACAGATGCGGAGCATGGCCAAAATAGCCATAGTGGGTTAGGGCCAGAGGGCCCTCCCAACTGCTCCTGAGGTGCCGCGAGCACCTCAGTATCAATAGGGATGCTAAACATTAAGGGAGCCAGGGCTCAAACATCCCAAGCCAAAAAGCGGGCTTCCTGCAAAAACCCTTTGTAGACATCTTGGATATCCAAGAAACCCACTGTCTACAAGGGGAAGAATGATCCTAGTCAGTCAGGGTCTTACCATCACAATTGGTATGGATGTCTCACTGTGGGGTGATCGTTCAAAAGAACAAAAAATTAAAAATCACAAACTCCTCATCATACCTTCACGGCAACATCCTAGTAGCAACAATCACATGCCAAGAGGAAACAATATCAATAGCATGCATATATGCACCGTGCACCACAGCTGAGAGAAAACAATTTCTCAAAACCGTTCCAACACTCACCCTCCCACCAGATACCATCCTGTTGGGCGACTTTAACTGCTGGGATAACCCAGACATGGACCGATGGCCTAACCCCAGGGGATACCCACTGGGGCACATCGAATTCCGCACAATGAAGGCATCTCTTGGCTTACAGGATGCCCTACCCCCCAGATCACCACTCCTTCCCCACATGACATGGCCAACATATGTGAGGGAGTGCTCATATCAATGAGCTGCATTGATCACATCCTTGTTCCGCAATCCCAATGATCAAGATTTTCCAACTTTACTACAAAAAAGTCAATTTTCCAACCACCAACTTGTTTCAGTGCAGCTATCGCCAACCTGAACCCATGCACAGGTGTCACCCTGAAGAAAGTTAAACCCAGAAAACATAAAATTGCCCAAAATATCCAACTGGGGTTGAACATGAGGTCATGAACCCAGAAGTCACAGCCCCATTCACTTCAGATCCCATCATAGCCTGGGCAAATTATTAAAAAGGAACTAATAAACAAAACCCAACATCTTGCATCAAGTAAGTACACCGCCAACACAGCTACAATCAGGCGTACCTTGGAAGAACTGGACCACCTCAAGCTAAACACCCCAAGATCTAGTTATAGCCCCAACTGGGGATGCAAATGGGTGGAAATATCCACCCGCCTAAACACCCTCATCTTCGAGCACCAACACAGAATCAAAGTATTGAACAAAGTTAAGTTCATAAAGGAAGGCGAAACATGTTTGACATATTTCTTCTCCCAATTCCACTCCCGCGGCAACCAGCCCACATTCACACAGGTCTGCAAGACTGACAGCACCGTGGCAATTGACCCTGAGGAGGTCAAGGCGGAAGTACACCATTATTACACAAATTATACCATGATACGCTGACAAACCCTCAAAAATCAAACAATTTATAAATACCGCTGGAATACAAAGCACACTGCCGGACTACAATATACTAAATCTTTTAACATGGGAGGAGCTTTGGGATACAATCTGTGGTGCACCACATAAAAAATGCCCAGGGCCTGATATACCCTACAAATTTTACAAAAAATATTTTCAGCAAATTGCCCCCCTCCTATTGCGTCTATGAACCAGTGCTTTCTGGAAACACGCCTCCTACCTGGTGGCCATAAATCATGTCATAACCTTGTATAAGAAGGGTGAAAAACTGAACATGGCCAACTGGCATCCAATCGCACTTTCTAATACTGATACAAAAATTTTAACAAAAATATTACCAGCCAGATTAGTTGCAATAGCTTCTAATGTCCTGTCACCCAATCAGTTTGGGTTTATACCAGGGCGCTCAATCTGGAACAACATACACCCTATTGCAAACATATGTCATTCCAAAGCAACTGAAGCCCTGGTCTTCTTAGACCAGGAAAAGGCATATGTCCGCATTAGTTGGCCATACCTAAAGGAATGCCTACACGATTTCAAACTCCCACCCAGATTCATAAACTGGGCGATGCTCCTTACAGAATCTGCAACCATGGCTGTATGCGGCCCTGGCTTCCTAACTAACAAGATCACACCACACAAATGGCTCAATCAAGGGGACCCCCTCAGCCCACTGCTGTATAATTTCAGTTTCAATCCACTCCTTCGCGTAACTGACTTACGCCTCACGGGCATAACTTCACAAGGCCAGCCAACAGTCAAGATACTGGCCTTTGCGGATGACTGCGTGGCAGGTATAGCTAACAACAATGATGCTTGACAGCTGGAATGCACCCTAGAGGAATACTCCATGGTGAGCAATGCATCGCTCAACAAAAGGAAAACAGAAATCATTTTCTTAGGCAAGTACACTAACAACTGGGCTACAACACCAGAACCTCACACCCCCATATGAAGGAAAAGCCCACTCATCTTACCTTTGCATCACCTCCCACCACCACTCCTGTCCGCCACCTTGGGATATGGCTAGAAATAGGGGGATATGCCAATGAGACAATGGAAAGCAACCTACTACAGTGGGTATCCAACCGTGTTGCCTCCCTCAAGGGAGGATCCCCAGGACGAATGGGGCGAGTAACAGTTGCTAACTCACTCATCCTCCCAATACTATGGTACCCTGCCCACGCTATCGCCTTACACCCACCTTTATAACCTCAATCCGCATGCTCATCCAGGCCTGGCTGTGGCCCAGATCCCATCCTCCCAAACAGATGGAAACACTCTTTGGCCCACGCTCAAGCAGAGCCATGGGACTAATAGATTTTGAGAGCCACGCCAACCGCATCCTGGGTACCTGGATAAAGGAAGTCCTTGCCCCAGAGCTCCTGCAACAACACTGGTCCAGGGCAGCGAGGACTAACTTTGCACAGGCGATCAAATTAAATAACCCACATAGCCCACCCAGACTACTATCAAACCTTGCTAAACACCCTACCGCAACAGGCCTGCATGGAACCCCCATCATTTTAAACGCATCCTAAGAACCATCCAGCGCATGGGATGGACCATAGAGAACACTGGCACTGTGTAGGGAAGGGGATGATCCAGCCCCTACTTCAAATTAAAAAAGCCAGAAAACCACCCCCAGAGAGACATGCTTGCTATGACCCCAACCATTGCTAGAATCAAATACCTAGATGCGTTGGACATTCCCTACGACTCAACCACACAGAAGGCAGTGTGGAGAATGACGCACCACCCACTCCTACAGCTGAGGGTAAGAGCCAACGACTGGCGCTGTCTGAGAAGGACCTATAGGATGGCAGACCACTCCAATTCCCTCCACGCAATCTGCGCAGTATGTGGAGTGAAGGGCTCCCTACATCACCGCCTAGAAACATGTCCCCCGACCCAAAGCCATATGGCAGGAAGTCGCGCGCCTGCTTAATCTCCAAAACAAGCAGGAATTTAATATATCAAAGAGCCTCCTTACACTCCATATCGAGTCACCAATCCCATCTAACCTCTGCTCCTTAATGATACCCATTGCATTGTTGACAATCCACACCATTGCCTTAGATGCGTTCAATGGCATGGCCCCAACCATCCATGGGGTTATCAACATGTTCCAAGTCCACTTATTGGAGCACTTCCAAACCTGGCTCTATGGATATATGAGGCCAAGGCAACAGGCGCTCATAGAATCGTGGTTCCCACTTTGGTTCCTCCGCACAGACCCCTTCCTTCCACCTTCTCCATAAATGGGGAAACCCCCTTGGAGTAGCACACTAACCCCCATACCTGGCAGTCCCACTGGCAACAGGGGTAACCTAAGTACCCTGGGGTGCCCAATTTTATCTATCTTCGTTTTCCAAATATACTTGGTAATGCCCATCCCCTGGTCAGCTTGCCTTGTTAAAAAAATAAATTATAAAGTTACTTCACCACTGGGAGTAAAACAAGAATACAATTTTTTTATTACTGCATATATAAGAAAAATACTTATTACTATAATTTTACAAGCATTTCCTTCATTGTAAAGAGATACTGTAAACTTAATCAAAGAACCTGTACCAATTATAAAACATTCAAACCATTATTTGTTTCAATATGGCTCAAATTGAGTACAAAAGATGTGTACTACCTGATCTTGCAATACTTTTTACTTTGAACTAACTAATGGTGAAGACATATAGAAAGAAATTTCTATAAATAATGCCAGCGTTGAGAAAGACTCTATATATAATTAATAAAATTTCAGCTATAAGAGAAAATAGTCTAAATGTAAACAGAATAATCAAAAAAAGAAAAAGATGGTACTTAGTTAGATGTGGTAACAACTATAATAAAAACTAAAAGAATAAAAACAACTATATATCTACAAATTTATGATATATGAACTTAAATAAATTACTCTTGAACATAACATAAGAGTTTAACATCAATATATTCTATATCTTTTTGCAATATATAAAGTAGCAACAAGTATTTTTTATTTTTAAAAAGCATGTTTTAGATTAAGAGTAGTATAGATTATATAAAATAAACTGTACCAAAATCTCTAGACATCATACTAAGAATCCGCAGATTAACCACCTTTACACTAAGACCAAACGCTGCACATGCTTAAATCCACTGTAAGTGTTTTTTAACATTAAAATATATTATTAGCTTCAAGAACATTATTGGTTAGTTCAATTTCTATCTCAAATCACAAATTAGTAACTTACTATCAATATTAAATATATGGTCATATCAGAGATAGTTGGAATAAGCTTTATTGCTTAAAATAATACGTAGAAATTTTTACTTAACTAATGATAGTAAAGATTTTTTATCAATATTACATCATCCAATTTAAAACTTCATTATTAGTTTACTTATTGTCATAATATTTTGGAGAAATCTTGATATCTTTTATCTTAATGTGATCTACAATCTGATTATGAAGTCCTTTATCAAGTAAAATGTAACTGAAATACTTTTTAAATTAATTGGACACAAATTATCTTTATAAGTATATAATTTTACAAGCTTACAAATATAAGCTTTCTTTTATATAAGTAATTGTGCTTTACAACCTTCAACTATCTATTAAGAAAAACTCAAACATCTTTTAGCAACTAAATCAAATTTTACAAGGTTTAGAATGAATAAAAATGGGGGCTATTTAAAAACGTAAAAATTTTAATAGACTAATAAACTTTGTACTAGAATAGGTTACAGTATTCATGTATTAATAGTAGATGTCTAACTACTCAGAGTCTATTTTTAGCTTTATATTAAAGTAACAAACTTGTTTGTAAATGTTATGTTAAGTAAATGGAGTTCTTTAATCTGCTATCTGTTTTATATGTAAATAGAAACCCAGAGTTAATATATCAAAAAAGCTATTAAAGAATTTAATAACTACTATAGACTGTTATGTTAGCATTGCGCTACAATATTCTGAACATAACATAAGATAATTCTTTTGAAAAACTATATTTGCCTTCTTTTGGGATTCAACTATAGATATGCATTTATTAACATAATGTTGTTGTGATTAAAACTATATATGAAAACAATAATAAGCTAGTTTTTTTATACCTTTTTTTGCATTGTTCCTTGAGTCATAATATTTAATATGTCTAATAAACTATATAACCTTTGCTCTAATTATGTCATTCTTTTATAACATTTATCTGCTTTTTGTCCTAGTAATTGTAAACTCTGACTTAACATATGTAGCTTACAATTCAAGATTCAGTTGAACTTTAAATTGGGATTAATGATAAGGTATGTGTGGCAAAAAACTATAGCAATTATATACAAGAATGGTATTATGAGAAAGAGTAGTTTAAGCGCAGCTATAAATCTAATTATGTACCTCTTACTCTAAAATTTTGTAGTTTTAGTATCAATTACCAGAAAATCTAGAAATTTGTCATCTAACTTATTTATACAGGAAGTATGATAACCCCAAAGAACTTTTATATATTTTAGCACCATAATTTCAACTTTAATGGATGAGATCATGTAATTAAAATACCTTCTGTAATAGGAATTTCTGTGATACTTTATCATAAATATTTTAATATAAACTTTTTAAGGATTTTACAGTCAAGCTGCTTCATGACCACCACAATGCCTAATATCTCACAGTAAGAAAACTAGGACATAATAGGGCTATTACAGGGGCATATATAGTCTTTACTTAGGTATTGATTTTATAATAATGCTTTTTTTGAGAAAGACAAGTAACTTAGATTCACTGAGGCTATTGTGACTTATGTCATAAATAATTTCATTAATTAAATTAATCTAGATGAAATTGACATATGAGGTGGTAGTGTAGTATGAATGGTGTCTTACTATTGCACCTCTTAATGAAGGTTTGAATCTGGTCATGGAAAAATATATAGTTTTTATAATAAGAGGATATTAAAGCACGTGGAGTCATGCACCATGCATTGATTCAGCCAAGAGAATTAGTAATGCTGATATTAAATTGCCTATTAGAACATGAGTAGGAAGGGTTTACCACAGCACTTAGGGTTTGTCCTCCAATCCCATATTTCTTTTCCTACCCTGAATCCCATGTGGTATATTTGTTCAAGGTTAATCACCTTGAAAACTTAGAATAGATTAGAAGAAATTGCAATAACACCAGAGTACTTAAATGGCATTACAGAATAGGTCTGGAAGAAGACAGTGAAATTTTAGATACCTTAAAGAATGCTGAGCAGGTTCTCAAACACTGCGAGGTCCATGATGACCTGTCCAACAATAAAAGTTAGTCCTTAACAGATGTTTACTTAATAACTTCGTCTTAAAGTTTTTATATATATAAATAAATTTCATATATAATAATTAAATGCGTTTATTTTAGATAGTCAACTAATAGCATATGGCTTTTTTTTTAGACTTTGAAAAGGAAATCTCAGTCTTTTATGCTTTCTCTGGTGGATAATAAATGCTACTAATGACCATAATTACACTTGCTATTTTGAGAGGACTTTTCTTAAGATGTACCTTAAGACAGCAAGTAGTTAATTCCTCTCTGGATTACTCTCATGTTTGGGAGCAATAAATTGGGCTCTTATTACCAATTGTTTTATAGCCATCTGCCAATATCACATACTTCACAAAGAATTTTGAATTAATTAGAGAAGAGTGTCAGAAAATTGCTTCTCTGGCAACAGTGAGCTCTGCTGGTCAGCAGGCCAACCACTATGAAGACTAAATGACCCTTGCCATTTTGCCTTAGGCATTGGGTCCAGAAGTGCCGGCTGACCCCTTAGTGTGTCACCTGCGCCATTTGGGGATCCCCTAGTTTAACCTCTCACCCAACAAGAATAATTACTAACTTATAATAAAGGGAGATTAGGCAAAGGGTGATATATATCAATATGAAAGCGCCAGGTATTTATGATTACAAAAGGGCTACTGCGCCCATCACAGACCTATCAGCTCATCGTTGATTCTTCCAGCCAACCCCTCTCTCTCTGCACTTCTCTATTCCCTGGCGTTGAACCTCTCAATCCATCCTTCCAGATGTCCAAATTAATTTTGGCTCATCCTTGGCCTTGAGTCTCTGGTGAGCTATATAGATGAATTATATAAATAATTATATAATTTGGATTCAACCTTTAAATTGATTATTATGCACAGAAAACCACTTTGTTCACTTGGTGACTCAGGATATTACAGCTTCTCGCCAATGACACGTTTTGACTCTTTATAGTCAATCCATTTGGGGAATTGCCTTCCTTAAGAAATAATTGATTATTATATATGAGTCATCAGAAATAACCTTAGCTTCCTCAAACTCAGGATTGTTGGGTTTTGTCAACACTTACTTAAATTATTTCAAATGTATTATCCTCAGCTATCAATTGCCAGCGATACCTATTCCAATTTGGGCCAGCAAATGGCTCCAACCAATCCTAACTTCCAATCTCAGCGAAATACTAGATTCAGATCATCTCAATCTGGGAGCAACTATCAACAATTGTAAAAAACACTACAAAATGCAGTCAATGAGATATTCCGCTGGGATTGGCCAATTTCATCCAAAATAATAATTAATCATTGAAGGAATCCATCTGGTTAAAATTACAACATTTCCCCCCACTTAAAAAGATGGTATAACACCTATTTACAGCCTCAGCATGTAGTCAGTCATCCAGAGCTTGCCCCTCCCCACCACTAACAATTGCCAGCACACTAACCTTCAGGTTGGGGTCACACCAACATGCTCTTCCCCTCCACAAACAATCTGATGGCACATACCCGCAATCACCACACCAACCTGTCAGATACTAAAGAATCAACCAGAAGAACCCTCTGTAGTAAGCACCAGTGTCAGAAAATCACTTTTATGGCAACAGTGGGCTCTGCTGGTCAGCAGGCCTACCAGTATAAAGAAAGGCTGACCCTTGCCGTTTTGTCTTAGGCATTGGGGCTAGCAGCGCCAGTTGACCCCTTGATGTGTCACCCATGCCATTTGGGGATCCCCCAGCCTAACCCCCCACCCAACAAAAAATAAATATAAACTTATAATAAAGGGATATGAAAAGGGAGTTATTTACTGAGATGGAAGCTACAGGTAATTATATTTAACAAAGGGGCTACTGTGCCCATCGCTGACCTATTGGCTTATTGCTGGTTCTTCTAGCCAGCCACTCTCTCTATCTTACTGCACTTCTCTCTTTCCTGTATTGAACCTCTGGTCCCATCCTTCCTGATGTCCAAATCAGTTTTATCTCATCCGTGGCCTTGAGTCACTGGTGAGGCACATAAATAATTAATATAAGTAAACATCAAATTTGGATTTAACCTTCAAATTAATTATTATGCACTGGAAACCACTTTTGTCACTTATTAACTTAGGATATCTTGGCTTCTTTCTAAAAACACATTTTGACTCTTTGTGGTTGATCTATTTGGGGAATTGTCTTCCTTAAGTAATAATAAATTATTATATATATGAGGTGCCAGAAACAATACTAGCTGCCTTGAGCTCAATACCGTTGGGTTCTGCCAACACTTACTTAAGCAAATAAAAATGGATCATCCTTAGCTACTTTTTGCCAGTGATCTGTATACCAATGCAGGCTAGCAATTGGTTCCAACCAATCCTAACTTCCAAAATTGATGGAATACTAGAATCAGCTCAACCCAATTGGGGCACAACTATCAGAATTTACAAAAAAAACCATGAAATTAAGTCAATGAGCCATTCCGCTGGGATTGGCCATTTCATCCAAAATAATGATTGACCATTGGAGGAACCCATCTGGTAAAAATCCTGACAAAGATGTTGGATCTTAAAACCCCAGTAGTTTTACTGATACTTAAGCTCTATAATTAGATATTAGAAATTTGCTATCTTTTTAAAGAATCATTTACAACAAGTCTACTTAAAAATGCATAGCCTGCAAAAGAAGTTTGTTGAGTTATTAATAAGGGGAGCTATTCCTAAACAATTTCAAAGTAATAGATACAACAAAAGTGTTTAAGATTTAGAACTGTTTTATTTTTATAAGTTATTGAGTTCATATATAAAGGAAATCTTTTAAGAAGTATGACCTATACAATTATTGTCATAATAAAAAACCATTAACTGTATCAGATTCCCCCACAAAAAAATACTAGAAAATCTTCATCTAGAGAAGAAAGAAAACTAGATGGTCAGGCAAGCCTTGATAACGACCTAATTACCACTAAGGATTATGATGCACCAGAAATAAATGAGTTATCAAAGTAGGTAACCAACTAAATGAACCAGACATTAGCGGATAAAAAGTAAAAGCTTTATAGCTATGATTAGTAGAATGATCACCACATAAAAAATTAATGTACAATTCAAAAGTAATGAATTAACATGCAAAAAACTTCCCTTGTCTAATTGGCTAAAGCTTACACTGTGACAAAAACTGCCACTACTTTTTATTAGCATTTCGCCACACATTCAGATGATGATTCTACCAATGAACATATGCGCAAATGTACAATACCAACAAGTTAACCTTTACATAGTAGAATTATTTAAAGACTTTTTAAGAATTGATTTATCAAAAATCTCTCTCCAAAGCCACAATTAGCTATCCATAGAATAACAAATCACGCTTGTAACTTAACTTATTATGTTAAAAGCTTATCTTTGATGTTTAAAAGAGGTTAAGCTGTATCAACTATTCATTTACAGATTACTTTCAAAAACTTACCTATCCTCACATCTATATTTAATATAAACATGTATCATTACACTAATGTTTAATTTGTGCTCGTCTCTTTTATTGAAATTATAGAATGTTAAACTCTAAAATAGAATTGTTCATGCAATTAAATCAGCATTTTAAGAAGGACACAATTATCTCTTGGGTTAATAAGAACATTCTGGTATTAAGGACTCAATCATATGTGATAAAGATCCAAGAGGTTCGCTGTTACAAAAACATCACATGTGCCTGCCTAAAATTTGTCACTTGGTAATAATTTTGTTTAGAGCCACATCTGGTGCTCTTTACAGGGTTTTAGGACCTAAGGAGCCCAGTTTCGCTTTGAAAATGACCTCATTGTTCCTGTAGATCCTCCCAAGGCACCAAGCACCAACTTTAAATAATGTTAAAAGCCCTTTATTCAACAAGAGGCTAAACAAATTAGCAGGAGCATGCTGGACTTTATGTGCACCATGATTTTCAGAATGTTCTATATTATGGAAAGTTATAACGTTTGAATGATACTTTTATAACTAAAAAACATGGAAAAAAGAGAAAGATAGGCCAGTGCCCTCACTTTTGAAGGCACTGACCTATATATATGAATTATGCTTTGAATTGAACTACAGCTCTTCTTGTGAGCTGCTTCCTCTTCTCAGGTTGCAGGTTTCATGAAAGACGCTTAAATGGAAATTTCAGATCACAAAATTGGCATGGTAATTGTGGTTGCTATTCCACCCCTAGTGCAGGTTTTGAGTTTGAAACCTGTACTGTCTAGAAAACATTCTCATTGTGTTATCTTTTTGTCCCAAGGTTGACCCACCTCAAATGAAAAAATTGTGGTTGCTAAAGGTGATAGGCATACTATTTGGCTGTTTTTTAAGTAAACCACAAAAAATGGTCAAAAATCACAAATAAAGACATGATTTACTATCTGCATCCTAGCACTTGATTAGTAAAGGAAATTTTAAAAGGGTCTATAGCAAAAAATATAAAAAAGCCAGAATTGGCTGACAGGAAAATATAATCCACAGCAAAATTATTAAGCAAACAGTGAACATTAAAAATAAAAAGAATTTTATGATTTTTGGGATTTTGGTATGGGGAATTTGGGTAAAAGGGTGGTGGTAGGATATAATTTAGCTGGATAAAGTGTGACATTTGGTGATGTAGCTGAGGGTTTTATATGAACAAAAGCCTAGTCCTCTAAAGTACAAGATGGTAGGTAAGGTGGGAACAAGAGCAATCAGAGAAGAAAGAAGGTAGATTGAAATGGAAAGCCTTGCAATGGGTAATTTATAACACTGGATTTAAAGATTAAATTGAAATAAATTAAGTGTATATGATGCCAAATTTTTGCAGAGGGGTGAAGCGCTGAATTATGACATGGTGAAGGAAACGCTTGTCAACTGCTAAACACTAGTGAATTGAGGTCAGGCTATGTTAAAACTGGCACTAGGGCATCTTTTTTAAAAACACAGGTAAATACACCAACAACTCAAAGAACTTTATTAAGACAGCAACTTTGATCAATCCCTTACAAAAGATTAGCTTAAGCAATAGATTGTTTTCTCTAAGAATATAAGAGAGAGCCCTGTAGTATTGAATACTGCAGAAACTCATGGGCTTGCTCAGATAAATTGACCTAATAAGCTGATACAACTAAGATATTAAAAATCACTTCCCCTAGGCAACCCTCTCAGATATCCTAAATCTACAAGAGTTTTCATTGGTGCTTTCTATGTCTACTAATCTGAATCTCCAGATGTAGACTTAAATCTTAATATTCAAATTGGGTCAGAAAGCGAATCACTAAGATCAAGGCATTTTCATATAAGAAAATGATATGTTAGATGCAGTTCAGTTATCAGCTATCTTCCATAATAAATATAGGACCCTATTAATTATAATTTTACGCCAACATGAGTGCAACATAAAATAGTACACTATGATAAAATATGAAGGCGATATAAATATCTAGGCGACATAATTGGAAGTCAATTAGTTTTAGGAAATGAGCTATGTGCTGGCATGTTTTAGGAATTTGAGTAATAGTTTATCAATACTTTAGGCCACAACATATAAAGGCTGGGACCGTGTGGTGAAGTAATTGCTAAACTGATCAAATGCACTGACTAATTACTAGTAAATTTATGAACTAAATATACATAAAATATTGTAACCAGATGGTTGGTAAAAAAATTTAAGAGGCTTACAGCATAAACATGAAATAATCTGGCTGCTTAGGGCAACAGTACTTAGATTTGGATACTTCCTAGTATGCCTGCATTAAGATATACTGCTGATAATGTTACAAACACAAAATGTAAAATTATGATCTTGTTGAAGTGCTTGTGAGCTTGTATACAAATTTAAAAACATAGCAAGTTGAACATCAAGCTTTAAAAGAACATCCTGAGAGGTTTGGTACCCTTAAGAGTACATTATATGCTATGGACAGAAAAATTAACAAAGTTAAAACGCAAAACAAACAAACCCTGATAGTTTCTGTCATTAGTTCTAAGATACATTTTGGTTATATAAACCAGTCTATGCTACAATGAAAGTGGTAAAACCTGATGCATCTTTTTAACACTCATTTTCTACCAAAGTTTATAACAATTTACACCCCTGGTAAAGGGACAATACTTAAAATCCTTTGTTAATGTGTGAGATATGCATGGGTGGAGCAAGCGACCAATAAAATACCCTTCATATGTAGTATGTATAAGCCAAAGGTTATTAAATAGTTTAGAGCGACTTTAGAATAAAATTTAACCCTGTGCTTAGTTCATGGTAGTCTTAATAGTGTCTTTTAAAAAACAACCAGGATATGAAAAATGAAACAAACGTTTTATATTATAAAATAATCAAATTTAATTAGTCAATAACTATGCAGGCTATATAATGAAAGCACATCAGGTTTGGATTAACATGAAAGTAATTTATTAATACCTGGCAAGACCATTTCTCTCTTTTTCTCTAAAATATCAGCCCCATTAATATGTCAAAACAACGCACTAAAAGAAGTATGATATACAGAGAGGTCAAGGAAGTGTTGTTGGACGTGCAAAAATATTACAAGGGTAAATAAAATACAGGACAACAAATGCAATGTAGCGTCTTCAAGACTATCTATGCTGCACAAAATTTTAAAGAACTATTTGGAAGCAAATCTTGTACAAACAACGCAAATAAATTATCCAAAACGTTTTCTCTGAAACAGATTTAGTCAAAATGGACATTTATTGCAGAATTGCCTTATTCAGCAGAGACCAAAAAACATCCAAAGTAGGAGGATGAGCCAAAAACCAGTGGTAAATTGGATCAAGTAACACGCTGAGGTGAAGTAAATTACAAAGAGTCATCTAAAAAAGCTTAAGTCAATTTTTTGTAGCTCCCAAAGAGTTAAGTGTACATCTGAGATTGGAAGCCTTTGAAGAAACATCAATGAAAACTACAGCTAATTGACTCAAACATCAAATTATAACAGATTAATCAAAATTGATGACAAAGGAGTGCAACAGGAAAAGAGACGTTTACTAACATCTAGCAACCAGAACAAGGAATGAATGAAAATACACCCAGCAAGGACTTAAGAATGATCTGAAGACTTTAAAAAAACAGTAACCAAAGTACTGAACACTTGTATCACCTTTGAAAAAATTGTGTCCAAATAAGAAATGGGCATTCAACAGTATAAGATAATAGCTCTCCTGGTCATTTGTACCTCAGTTAAGATTATGTTTCAAAACTGATGACAAAATTAAGACCTTACTAAATACCACCTATAACATGAGTTTCAGAACCTGATGGAATAGATATGGCTAAAGATTTGTATTGCCACATTATATAAGTTCATAATTTGATATGTTTTGTAGAAAATGTATAGTTCAAATATGCTGTAATTTAGTTTTTTTACATTTATAAGATAAAAGAGATTGTTTTCTTTTTCAGCACTAGGTGGTCCCAACCCTAAAGGGGGATACATTGATCTAAAGAGCTCTATTTACTCTTAATGATAATTTTAAATCTTTCAATAAGCAATAGTTCTTTTTTTAAATATTAACTTTTAATAAACATTTGATCACAAATGATGACATAATTATAGTTAGTTAAGGCAGTTGCTTTCAACAATTATACTTAATACTCTTTATATAGCTTTTAAAGTCAACAGTTACATATGAAAATCAATTTATAAATTCATATCAATAGAAATTATCTGAGCTATTTAACCCAATATACAAAGTTTTTTTTCTGTTACATTAGCACTGCTGAACACTCTTCCAGGGTGATTAGTCAGGAATAGCTATGTGTCAGAACATGCTGTTTCTAGGTTACACTATTGATTACCTTTAACTTGAATTCTGGGCTCATGACTTCCAATACAAACTTTATGGCAATAATTGCTATCAGCGCCTGTCTTTGGTATTCCTTATGACTCAATACAGTAGGGATCTTCCCTAGTAGGTGTAAAGCCTTAATTATAGGCTTTTTGTTCATTTACAAGATGATCTTGTCATATAATTATTAATTTATTGATTGATATTGTATCAGGCTTAGGCCTAAAAGTTTAATTTTTTCCTGAGAAGGCTGATCATAGGACATTTACTTCTAGTTAAACAGGAAAAAAACACAAAGACAAATGAAAAGGCACCCCAGAGGATTCAGAGCTACCTTCTGTTGCCAGCAGAACTACCAGTGTTAGGAAAAGGGGAGGTGTTAGGCTAGACTTGTTCCAATAAAGAACACAAATGAAGGAAAGGTCTTGTAATTAGCAACCAAATAGGGAATAAGGAAACTAACTATCATTAGTGTGATGGCAGTGGGCCAAAAAACTGAGCTATAATTGGTCCAAAAGGTGAGACTAGAAGTGACAGAGGCTTCACAAATGGTGGGAGCATGACCAAAAAAGCTTTCCAGGACAATGTTATGTATTGTTAATGACGCAATTGATACAATTAAGGCATGAAGGAAGGAGGAATGGGGAATTTATGGTAAAAGCAAAAATGTTCTTAGACATACTGAAAGCCTGCGCTGTTTCCAGGAGAAAGTTACCATAACATCACGCTAGATCAACTTAAGATGGCGAAAATTTCAGATGGTGGAGTAAAGGCCTATGTTGGACGCACACTGGACATGAATACTAAGAATCTTTACCGCTCAGCAGTGAGTTACAACCTCTTCAGGCATCTCCATTCATGAGCGTGAACCCTGAGCGTAATAAAAATAGTGAGCATACTATCATATGTCTTTCTAAGTGTCCAAAGAGTAAGGAATGTCTAGAGTATCAATATAGTCAACGCAGGGTATGGTATTTGGACCGTTAGGAACCTCTTTTGTGTAAAAAAGTCCATGAACTTCTTGTGTGTAAAGGGTAACAGGGCGATTCCTCTGAGAGATGTGACCGCTTTACAGATCCTCCATTATGCTCTCTACATGTAAGGAGCGCCCACTTGAAGTAGGATGGGGCCCTATGAAAACTTTCAGCAGATGGTTTGGAAGCGATATAATAGCTCAGAGAATTAGGATGGTCTGGATTGCAAAATCAAAGCGCAGAGGCAAAGATTGAATGTGCTACGCTGAAACAGTTTTGGGTAGTGAGTACGGGGTTAGTCACTTAGGCAACCTAAGAGCCAATTATATTAAAAGCATGGTCCAAATTGTTGATAAATCCCATCCCTTTACTAAAAAGTGGGCCAAACAGGACGTCAAGACGCATAGGTGGTAGCTTTCATAGCAACCTTAAAGAAATCATAGAGTGTTGCAAATAAGGAGAGTGAAAAAATGATAGCGTGTTCAGAAAACCAAATGATGGACAAAAGTAGTGGCATGGCAACCACTATTCTTCCATTCAGGCTAGTTTGATGGCCTCTAAGGTTGCTATACAAATGATTACTTTATCAAGAATGCGCTTATCCATCATGGTGGTGGCATATCCTCCCAATTCCAACCATACTCCCAGGTAACGGACTGGGCTCATAGACTGCCTGGAAGAAAATGGAAATACTAGAGGAAGTATATGTGAAGACCGCCTAGGAAAGCAAACAAGAGGCCATAAAGCTAGAATATGGTGCTGATCAGGGGTGGCAGGTGACAATTAAGTTTAAACTTACCATGAAGTCCTTGGTCTTGTTGGCATTGAGGGATGCACTGAAAGCCCTGGTTTACTCCTGATGGTAGATCTAATGATGTAAGCATCATGATTACTAGAGATACCAACCACACATCATCAATAAATACCTGCACTCTAAATGGTGTCTAGCCTTGCTTATGAACACCAGTAAGATGTACATTTGCATTATGGAGAAGCAAAAGCTAAAGTTGTACAAAAGAGAGCTCAAAGGGCACCCTCAAAGAGATTTCTCTGCACTCAAAATAAACCAGTCAGGAAACCTGACTAGAAATGCCATTGTGGCTGATTCATAAGCAACACTACTTAATAGATGAATCAAGATGGAAGCTGAAAATTGTGGGTAAAGCCCTAAGGTAAGTCCGGATAACACGGTCATAATCTTTTTGTTGATCCTTGAATACAAGCGCACCTGTGGCAGGGGATTGGTAGGCGTTCGCTACCTTGTGAACGTTATCCCATATTGATCTATTGGGTATGAAGCCAAGTTGTGCAGGAGAGATCACTTCAGAGGATTTTTCCCTGAGGAGCTAAGTTATAATTTTGGTCAGAGTTTGGTAACAGTGTTTCTGAGGGAGATAGGGCGCCAGTATAATAAATTCAGCCTAGCATCCATTTTAGACAAAGTTACCATATATTCCTCTTAGCCTCAAGGAGGGAAGCATGTCTACAACATACATTTATTCATAGAGTCTAAAAGTAGGTTGGATATGCTAGAAAAATATCTTGTAAAATTCACAGGGAATCCCATATGGGCCTGAGAATCTCCTGTGAGGCACACCGCAGATGGCGATCAGAGTTCATCTTACAAAGTTACGTTCTTTAATTTTGGGTATCATGTGATGGTGCACATATGTGCACTATTGTGTAATGAGTCAATACCAGCAGGTACAACGGGGTCAGACCTGTACAACTCAAAGTAAAACTTATGAATATCTTTGTACACCTCCTCTGGGTAACTCAATGGAACTATATGCCCTCCAAACTTGGGCACAGGCCATGTTTGGTTTAAATGAGAAAATCTAAGGAAAGAAATAGGCGGAACACACCTTCCCTGCCATAATTTTGTCAGTATCAAGGGTTTAAACCTCTTGTCTCTTTTTAATTTAAAGCCAGGGGACCTGGTCCTAGGTGTTGGAGAATACCTTGTTGCTTTTCTTGGTAGAAAATTCTTTATTCCAGATAATACTTCTGGATTGTTATATCCTAAATATATATTCTCCATATTTTAACTTAAAAAAGTTGCAAAAGAGTGTGTCCTTTATTTGCTTATAAAAAATTATAAGGGATATCAAGGAGGTTTTCCGGTCTATTTTCAAGCAGTCAAAGCTAAGATCTATAACTATTACAAATTAGGGATTCTCTAGCAGTCTTAATAAAACGGTTAAGTTAGGATTTGTTCTCCACATAGCTTGGGTTTGAACCCCAAGATTAGGAGGTTTTGGGCGATTAGTATCTGACCAAATTAGGCGGGAATTGTCCTCAGTAAGATAGTGCTTAAAATTTGTCAGTGATTTTCCCTAATACTAGTTTCAGATATTTTGACATCTTAGGTTCATATCCTGTCATCTACCTCATATTAATCTTTGATTTGGGAAGGAATACTGACAACGCCCCCTCTAGATCTTGGTGAATGGGGGAAACAAACGGAGAAAGTGACTATATATGCAATTGACTATGGTGCCCTGAACGACCTCTACAATTGAGTGTTCATTGTCCCACTTATAAATGAGATTGTAGGTACCCAACCAGTTTGTGCCCAATTTGTTGTCATGACCTCCAGGCTGGTAATGGTAGAAAAGGACTATGTCTCCCAGTTTGAAGGTAAGCAGTGGATCATTCTTATCATTAAATTGATTAGTTTCTCTGCTAGTTGCAGCAGATAGGTTTTTGTAAACCAGGGCCTGAAGTCAGATACTTTCATTGGCAATACTTCACATAGTGATATCCGGTTATTTAGGGAGGCTTGGTCAAGAATAGCCTGTGTTTTACTAGGCAGATGGAGATTTCTGTCGTACAACGCTTGAAAGGGTGACATCTTAGTTATGTGATGGTAGCTGATACTATAGGCCAGGATTTAATTAGGTAAATATTGGGGCCAATGAAGGGGGTCAGTCATAGCCATTTTATGGAGGGTTGAAGTTAGAGTACCATTTGTTCATTCTACTATTCCATTGTTTGCAGTTTGGTAGGGTGTGTAGAATACCTAAGTGGTTCTCATTAGTTCAGATTAATCTTTTACTAGCATCAATCTGAAATTTTTCCTGTTAATGGAAAGAATGATGTTATGGTAACCATGTTGAGAAATAATCCAATTATACAAAAACGTGGTGGTAGCCTTTGCCAAAGCTGAGGGTAGAGATACTGCTACAATTCTTAATTTATTAGCCCTCAGCTAGAAGGAGTAATCATAATAAATAGAGGCTTAATGAGGTGTCCCACAATATCAATGCTAATAGTATGGAAGGGCTCACATGGTGGAACCACTGGATGTTGAGTTTGGGGATAAGGTCCAGCTTGGCTTTTAAATACCAGGCAATACACTAATACATCCTGGATTGAAACAAGCATTCCTTCCCAATAACATTGAGTTTTTCGCCTATGGTAGTTTTTCCGAATTCCCCTGTGGCTGACTTGCCAATGTCCCTTTAATATGACGTCAGTTTGAGCCAAAGATCATACATAGGGCACCTAATTCTTGGTCACAAGTTTGCACAATTGTCCGTTCTTGACTTGAAGATTTGCCGATTTCTTTTCTAATTTATTTGAAGGGTCAGGGATTCATACTTCCATAAAATGTGACTATGTTAGGAGGTCATAGAGTCAATTTTCTTCAGGGTTTTTAAAGTTAATATGGGAAGCTGAGATAGGCAAACCACAATTTGGTGTATGAGCCCAGGTCAGTAGATAATAGAAAAGTCATTTTTTTGAAATTTTAAAGCCCATCAGGCTAATCTCCAGGTGGGTCCTTCATATTCTGTAGCCATTGCAAGGAAGCATGGTCATTAATTATGGTGAAATGTTTCACATATAAATAAGGTCGAAAATTCTTAATAGCCTGTAGGACTGCCAAGCATTCATATTCTGTAACATTATAGTTGCGTTTGTAGGTGGATAAGGTCTTACTATAGTAGGCGATAGGATGGTTTACTAAGTTTTCATATTGTTGGGATAGTATGGCTCCAATGGCTATATTGCTATCATTGATAAAGAGTGGAGGGTTTATAAAAATTTGGGTGAATAAATACTGGAGAGTGGGAGGGAGAGATGCGTAGCAGGTCAAAGACCTGCTGTTGCTATTCCTTTCGCTGAAAGGGTATCCCTTTCTTCAGTAGAAACACTAGAGGCTTGGAGGTGTCTGCAAATTGGGGGATAAGCTGGCAATAATATCCAACAATCACTAAGTAAAAAAGTACGTTTCATAGAGATTTAGGGGAGGTCATCTTAGCAATGGATAAGAACTTGTCATCCATTCAGGCTATTCCAGCTTTAGTTACCTTATGTCCCAAAAATCTATCTCTCTCTGAAAGAAAGAGCAAATGTGACGGCTTTAATTTTAACAATATTTACCTTAACTACTGAAATACTTGCCTGAGGTGATCTAGATGTTTGGTAAAGGTTCTTGAAAAAACAGTAATATCGTTGAGATAAACCAGAACACAGGAGCGTTTTAAATCTCCTAGGAGTCCGTCCATGGCGCGTTGGAAGGTAGCAGGGGCGTTGCATAACCCCTGTGGTATTTGAGTAAGCTTGAATAATCCTTCACTCAATATGAGAGCGCATTTTCACGATATTTGGTGATAAATTAACTTTCCAGTACCTGCTGGCGAGATCCAAAGCCAAGAAATAATGGGACTTCGACATTAGGTGTAAGGAATCATCTATGTATGGCAATGGATAGTTGTCTTTTTGTGTGATATAATTGAAGAGGCAATAATATATGACAACATAGTGGCCACCATCCTTCTTCCAAATTATAAGAATAGGGAAGCCCATGTGCTTTTAGAAGGCACTAATAAACCAGCCTTCAACAGTTTCTGTAACTTTAAGGCCACTTGCGCTTCCTTCTTTTTTGGATTTTTGGTATGACCGGGATTTGATTGGAGGGTAATCCTCAGTATTAATTTGGTAATTACCCTGGACATTTTCCTGTAGTCACTTGGTCCCAAGGAAAAGATATCGCCACTCTCCTCAAGGAGGTCTTTGACATTCTTGTATTCATTAGAGGTAAGATTATCACCAATACTGCTTTTTGAATAGAGCTATGGTGGGTAGGGGGTCGAATCCTAAATCCTGTAACAAGCCAAAACAGCTCACATTGGCGCTATTATCAATGTGATATAGTTTTACATATGTGACAGGGGCATGCCAAGGTACTTTGAGGCTTTGATTCGTCAAATACCCTAATAATATTGAGATAGATTTCCCATAGACGGGATCCAAAATCCCCAGGCAGGCCAAAGCCATTTGATTGAAAGGTTTTAGTCCACTTAGCACCAAAATTTGATTAAGAGGGGTGAGAATTTGGATCCCCATATCTACTTTAACTTGTGAGCCAGATTGTAATGTGATAAGATGTGGAGCATATAGAGGGATCCCATCTTTGGCATCCACATCCTCAGGAGATAACTTAGCTTTCCCCCTAATACGTGGTATTCAACTTTGCAAATGGAGGATGGGTATTCAATAAGGCATGTACATTTTTTCGAGGCTCCTTTACTTTTGATGGGGAGTTTGAATATTAATGCGATCTGATGCCCCAGTAGGAATAGAGACTTTTCTTTATGGTTGATAATGAAATTAAATTCCCGCATCAAATGGACCCTAATAAGCAACTCTTAAGTATCGTTTTCTAATGCAATAGTGGGCGCAATGATCTAAAGTTTCCCATATCAAATGGGTAAGGAAGAATAGGCTTCTATTGCCTTAGCTACTGATTACCGACCGTCCCATATTCAGAGTCATGAATCAAGTCCAGAGCCAACATTATCATTTGAATAAATTATGAGGAAATAAAGTTAACCAGAGAATAGGTGTCAATTAATGAAAGACTTTAAAATTATGTATGACTACCCTACTCAAACTACCAATGATCTGAACTGGGAATTAAAAGCTAGTAGACTATCATTAGGTTTTTTATAGTGAAACAAGCGGAGGATTCTGCCGCGACCAAGCTCAGGGCAGTTCAATGCATTTAAAGTCTTATCTTCCAGTGCTTGATTTTCCATAGAAGAGCTGACCGCCAAAATTTGTTTGGGTAATTGACCAACATAAAAGTAAGAAAGCCAAAGAATTTACTTTCCTTAGATAGTAAGGGGTACAACAACTTCTTTAAGCGCAGCTAAAACAAAACATCCTGAAGTGCTTGGAATAGAGATAGAGCTAAAACAATGGTTTTGAGGCACTTGATTTCCGTCAGCATAAGGAGCCTCTTGTCCTATAATGTTTGATCTTTTGCTGACTTATATTGAAGGACGTAGCAAAAGTCTACAGTGTGGTCAGTTCTCTTGCAATGGGTGCAGTATAATTCAGGTTTAGGCGACTTTAGGGGTTTAACCACTAGCACTTGGGCTGAGGCTTGTTATTATTAAAACGAGTGGGCCCAGTAGGTTTGATTAGGTTGTCTGGAATCTCCATAATAACTTTTTTGATATAAAGGAGAGACGTGCAGTTAGACTTCACCGCTTTAAAATAAAAAATAATGGCAGGCATACTTTTAAACACCTAAAACAGAGCAGTGATAGCTTCATCTAAAGTAAGATGCTTTTCTGCGATTAACGTTTGAGCTTCAAGGTAAAAACTGCAAGCAAATTAAGTGTCAGTTTCTCCTCAATTAAGGCTTATACCCATAAAAATTTGCTTTTGGTTGGACAAAGTTAAGCCACTCTCAAATTCCTGAAGCAAGGTAGTCTTGGCGTTATCTCAAGTCTGGTAATGCATCAGATGAGGTACCTTAATGCCTTGAGCTACATGACTAAGACATCCACTCTGGGTTGGGTTTTGATTGAAACAGGTTTAATATCAGAACAGGCTAAAAAACTTGGTGTGGTAAATTCTTCCTAAGGTCGACCCACCCTCATTTGCTTAAATTACTAAAACAGTTAGTTAGGTGTTTGAGACTTTGGGTGACAGTAGCTTCCTCCATAGCACTTTCATAACAATTTAAGAGAGAAGATGCTCCTCTCCTCTGGGACGTACCTCTCTTTGAACGACAGGCTAAATGTGCCACTGGGGGGTTAATGGCCAAACAATGTACTGATATAGGTGGACATCTTTACTTAAAGAGGAACTGATACTGCTGGAAGTTTCATAAGGGTGGAGGACATTTGTCAGGAAGTGGCATAAAAAGTTTAGACAAGCATGCCAGTTGGGATGCTAAAGCACCCAAAAGCAAGCCAGAATGCCAGAAGAATTGTCACTCAAATGATGTTGTATGGTGTGGGAAGATGGGAAACAAATGTGCGTTGATGTGTGGAAAGCGTAAAAAGAAACCTGCCAATGAACCAGGCTGTTGCAACTCCAGACCCCACAGGCCTTACTGCAGGGAGTTGAACTATAGGACTAGCTGCTTTGGGTTACTCCATAGGAGAGTTTGACATAAAAGCAGAGGAAACAGGGTGTTTCCTTACGTGGAGTAGAGATAAATGTGCCTAAGGATTATGGTATCCTGTTGGCGGATGGCTTCAACAAAGAGATTAAATTCCAAGAAGTTTAATACTTGATAGGCTGAGTTGGCTATGGAGGGAGTTATTACTACTATCATGACTAATATTGCCCAGCCAATGTAGGTTTCACTGGGCCACAACGTTAGCGCCATAGGGAGCTCAGCAAGAAAATTGAAGTAAAATCAAAAAATTTGGGAACTTGAGGTGAGTTTTATTGTAATGTGAATTTAAGAAAATTGACCAACAATTTTCTCAGTGCAATGTGACTGATTAAAAGGTCACTTTGGGAAAACTTGTCAAAGCACAGGATTGGGGCCCTTAAATTATGACCTAACCTGGCGAATTTTTTTGGGAGGGGGAAATATTTCAATTTGAACTAACTTTGAAGGGCTTTTCAGAAGTCCAATTCACTATCAGTTTGACTTCAAATGCCTGACTTGTGGCTTCACTGCATTTCTGACGGTTAGCATGATGGCATCTGGCCTGACGGCCATGGGAATCCTCCAAGGCCTTTCCACATAGGGGCTGTCCCAACAGGTCTAAAATGTCTTTGGAATATTCAACCAGCCATGCCCAGTCACTGGGGCATTCATTCATCTAAGTGGGTAACATTTATCGACAATCCAGATTTTTGAAGTGGGGTTTTCAAGCTAGTGGCAATAGTCTACAATGGAGGTACTTGCCTGTCAGGCTTTATCCCCAAAGATTTAGAGGGGCGTTATGAATTGGAAACATCATTGCTCAATGGCTCAATGCCATTGGCAATTTCAGCCAAGAACTCATCTTTGACACATTTCAACTAGGAGGTACACGCCCATTGGGCTTCGTCCCTGTAGATTCTGGAGCAAGTTTTAAACTCATGACATTTTTCAATGGCGCAACTCCATTGATGAGTGTTACCGAGGATTTGACACTTAAATCTGCATCTACCAAATGTGTGAGTCTGTTGGGCCTCATTACCATGTTTTAAGGCATTTGGACTTTGATTTTTAAGGGCTCAGCACCATTGACTTCATAAGATCCTTCCAGCTCATGGGGGTGGTATTTTATAACGATTTTAGTGCAAATTTCCTCAATTCGCCATACTAATTTGGCTGAGGCAAGCACGGGGAAATTGGGTAGGAATCTTCATAGGGAGAGCTGTTACCTAGCGCTCATCTACCACATGGGCGAGATCACCCTGTGTGTGAGGGGACAGCCGCCCTCTTTGAACCCTTTTTATTGGGAAATGGAAAAACTGCCCATTATAAACAAAGGGGAAACTCCCCCAAACTTACATTACCCTTTTCTTTTGTCAAGGGAGGGGCGTCACCACCAGAAAACTGCATAAGAGCTTTTTTTGTAAGCCTTGGGCAACTTGATGACCATTAAAGTAGCAATTTTTTAGGGAGGATATAGTGCATTGGGTTGGGAAACGTGGAAAGCCTCAACCAGTTCCAAGCAGTTTGCGCAATTCTGGGCCTTGACCCAACTGTTCTCATAGGCTGGATAACCCTACCAAGTGACAAGATATTGAATTGACCTCCGAGATCTGAAGGATGCTAAAATGCCCTCCACTTTAGCCTCCTCTGCACCTTTATTCACTATCAGTTCAGGATATGAGGGGAGAGCCCCTTGAACGGGGAAAAGTGTGATACATGGAAGACTGGATGTTGCTTTAAGTAAGTTGGCAATTTCAACCAGAAAGCACCATTATTCAAATCTTCCTCCACCAAGTGTGGACCCAAACGCTTACTTGCAAACTTCAGAGAAGAGTACCTGCATCCTTAAATGAAATATATTGAGCATGACATATGACCCCACCTCAATCCCATGTTCTGGAAGCTGCTTCTGATCCGCAAACTGCTTGTAATCACTGATAGCTTTAGTAAGATGTCCCCAACCAAGGACTGGGTGGACTGAATGTGCTCTGCTGATCTGCGGTGGCTGGGACCTCTGGGCGCAGATATGGACCAACTGTTAATAAGGGGCTGTACCCTAAGGTTGCTTCATTTGGGGAAAACCCCTTAGAGGCATGCATTGCATTATTTTAAGCAAATAAGAAAGAGGAAGATCATTAGCCAAGGTAGCCTTCGCGGCTGCAGCATAGCAGCGCAAGTACTGTTCCCATATCTGATTAACCCACTCATTCTACCCATCAGACTGAAGATAATACGCTGTGGATTGACAGGGTGTAATTTTCAATATTAATATAGCTCATTCTAGAACCATGCTGTAAACTGGGGCCCACGGTTGCTGAAATCTCCTGCAAAAGACCAAACATAGAGAGCACATGGCACACAAAGAGATGGGCAGTTTCCTCTGAAGTAATGGCGGAAAAGCATGGGATATATAGTGCAAATTTTTGTGAAACAATCAACCACCACCATTACTGCGGTAAGCATATTTAAACAAGGAATTTTGACAATAAAATCCACTGACACTGATGTTCTTGGACATTCAACCTGTTGTAAAGGGTGAATGAGACCATTCCTTACTGATTAAAATGACTTGGCCTGTGCGCAGATGACACAATTGGCAATAAAGGCTGATACTTCTTTTGTTTAGCCCACCTGACTATAGGTATACAATATTAAGTTAATACATTTCTTAATTCCGGGATGGCCAACTGTTGGGGGTCATGATGAGCTTGAAACACTTAGGCTCTAAGAAGAGGAGGGACCAAGACCTGTGACTGAAAAATAAATAAGCACTTTAGCCAATGAATATAGGTATGGTTATGAGCTGGGGGGACATCTGCTCCAGAAGATCTACGCCTTCAGTACAGGACATTTGGGCTGCTAAGACCCATGAAATAAGAGGCGCATCAGGAGTTAAGTCTACTGACAAGACCAGGGAGGTACAATGGGTAAGAATGAGTATGGGGAATTACTGTGACCAGATCCTCTTTATCTGAGTCTGTGGGGCAATGAGCAGGGTTATGACTCAGGAAATTGAAAACTACATTTTATGCACCATTTAAAAACTCATATTTGGATTAAACTACACAAATCCCAGTAGGTTTGACCTTCCTATGTTCCAGCTTCTGCGGCTTGCAAATATAAAGAAGAGATTGGTGATCCATGCGCACTGTTACCTCATGCTGAGCGCCATGTAAGAGATACCACCAATGAGTCAAGGCCAATGCGATATCAGCCAACTCTTTATCATAGATGTCCCAGAAATGTTCATTAGGAGAGAGCTTGCGGGAAAAATAAGATACCAGATGTTCTAACCCATCATGCTCCTGAAGCAGGACAGTCCTGACCACAACAGCTGAGGCATCACATGCAACAACATAGAGTTTGGAAGGGTCTGCATGTTTTAGGAGGGGTGACAAGAACACCTCTTTAATTGACTCATATGCTTGCTGGCACATGGGTGTCCAACTAAAGGGAACATTCTTACCCATGAGTGGATATCGTGGAGTGGCTAACTGGGATAGGGTTAGGAAAATTTTCTTTAATAAAATGATAGTGCCCAAAAAGCTTCTTAATTGCTTTTAGGTTTTTGGAGTTGGCCATTCACAAATATCTTCCTACTTGTTTGGGGATAGCGTACCCATCTTTTAAAACGAGATTTCCCAAGAAGGTAACCTTCTCCCCATAAAACTCACATTTTGAGGGCTTGACGAACAGGCCCGCCTTATGCAAAGCAGCCACTACCACTTCCAAGTCCTTTGTATGTTGTTTGGGAGTCAGGGAGTGCACTAAGATATCATCAATGAATGTGACTGCACAAGTGAATCAAAGTCACCCTGCGCATTATCAATCATGTTCTTGAATGTGACCAGTGCATTATTTAACCCAAATGGCTTTAATTGAAATTGGAAGGTACCCCTTTTTGTTCAGATTACGGTAAGCCATTCCTGCTCTTTCATCACCCAAATTTGATTAAAGGCATTAACAAGATCGAGTTTAAAGAACACACGTGCCTTAGCAACCGCTTGACTGATTGTATGCTCCAACGGAAAAAGGTAGGGATCATAAACTGTGAATTTATTTAGGTGATCATAATCCATTCAGGGGGAAGGGAACCATCGGCCTTCTTGGCAAAAATGATGGGAGAAGCAACTGATGATGTCTCATTGAACAACCACCCTTAAAGCATGTCATCCAACCATGCATTGAGAGCAGCCTCCTCTTCCGCTTTATGTGGGTACAAAGGACAGTTAATATCCACCACCTGCACAGTTGTTATAAATTTAAATCAATTTTGTATGAGGGGAGGCAGTCCGCCTTCTTGGATTTGAAGATACTTTGATATCCCATCAATGCCTCAGGGAAATCCAATGGAAGGCCCACAGGTGAAACAAGGGAAGTAATCAAACTGTGACCTTGAGTCTTAGTAAGAGTATCCACTAAAGAAGACTCCCCTCCGTCTGATCATTAGCAAATGACAACATATTATTCTCAAGTTGAATTCTAACATGCTGTTGATGCCACCAACCCACTCCCAAAATTGCTGGAAACACCAAGTTTATAATTGTAAAGAACAAATCACAAAAGCTAAACTGGTAAACTGAGAAAGTTACTGGGCGTCATACTAGGTACAAGGGCTGGGAATCTAACAAAGTGTGTGGGAAACCAGCTGAATTGGTGCTTGCTGGTGCTTTTAAACCGGCTGGTTCCCACAAAAAATTTTAATAAAAATAAATTTAAATGTAAAGCGGTAACTAGAAATTGGTTTTCTATGGTTATATTAAGAGCGTGATACAAGGGAAAAATGATGCCCTCAACATCCAACTATCTAATATTCAAAGTAATTTGAGGGACGAGGGGGGTTCAGGAATATGTTCAGAATAACGTACATGAGTTTAAATTAGGAGTTATGCAAGAATAACTTATCAGAACTCAGGAACTCACTTCAGGGAAGTGGAGCAAAGGGAGAGTAATTCTGATTGGCCCAAATGCACTCATGAGGTAACGTTTTTATAAACTTGAGCCAATCACCTCCTGAGAAATTTCTTGCACCTTGGGGGACCCCCGCCAAGCCTATAAAAGGGGGTATCCATGCAGGTGTGTTGAAGGACTTTGTTGGGGTTGGGGGTGTGACTTTTGATGGTAACCCCAAAGTCTGTGGTGAGGTCGGAGTAATATGACCAGCTATTTTAATTGTGCCCATACAGCTTTTAAACGAGTGTTTCTTAAATTAACGGGGTTTCATGAAGAATCAGCCAGGGACTTTTGGCCGATTTTCTCAACTTTTTCATTATTTTTTTAATAGATGAGCTCTTAATGACTCAGAATATTGCAAATGGCCAACTTTTCCCTTTTAGTGGAACACGACCTACAGCATTCTTATTTTTAGTCTGCAAAGGTAAATGTCCGACATCACCCCCTCATGAATGTTGGGGGAAGAGTAGGGTCAAAGGAGATGGGCATGTACGCGATTAATAGTGATACCAGTAGCTAGATTTTTGATAGAGTATTCGTTTCCTCTCTTGTAGTTGATAATAAAATGACCTTTCCAAATTGTTCCAAGTTTACCACTTCTAGGGGTGATGCAGTTATGGTAGTACAACACCATGTCAGAAACTTGGAGAGTGGGTAAGAGGGTTTGGGACTCATTTGCAGCCTGCCCTTCTTTTGTTACTGCTGTGGCTAAAATGTTCATACCTGTGGATTGGAGATGAATTATGCGTTAAGTCAATCTTCTCATAAATCAATCTGGTTCCTCAACTCTAGAAGAGAATACTTCCTTAGCTAAGAGTGCAGGTATGCCTGGTTCCCACCCATACAAGACTCGGAATGGTGATATTTTCAAAATCCAGTGATAGCTAATCCAGTATGCCATTAGAGCACTATGCAAATATTGATCCCAGTGAAGAAGATCAGATGAGGCCAGCTTTCGCAGAATGGAAACCAAGGTTCCAATTGCTTTTCCACTGTTCCATTAGTGGAGGGGTTATATGGAGCTGAGAAGAGTTGTTATGCTCCCATAGAAGTGGCCAGAAGTTTGACTACTCTGGAGGTGAAGTTCTTGCCATTATCACAGAGTAGTACTTGGGGCAATCTTGATGGGTGAAGATGTATTGATGTAAAAAGGTGGCGGTGGCCTTAGCTGTTTGAGCAGGAAGAGCCACGGCTTCAACCTACCTAGTGAGGTGGTCAATAGCTACTTGGATAAATTTGTTCCCACTAGTAGACTGAGGAAAGAGACCTATTACATCTAAGCTGATGGTGTGGAATGATTGTTGCGGGGTAGTTGGTTGATATTGGTATCTTGAATTTAATCCAGATTGCTTCTTACAACTAAAGCAAGCTTCCAAAACATAAACAATAGAATTCATCATTCCATCCCAGTAAAACCGATCCTTAATCCATTCATAGGTTTTTTGCCCCTCCATGACCTAGGGTAGAATGTGCTTCTAAGATAGCAGGTACACGTTCTGATGGTCAAAGGTAAGATAGCCATTTTGTCCCCACCTGCTTATACAACTTCCCATCTTCAACTTTAGTGTTATGGGAGTGCTGGGCTAACATCTTTTGAACGGGCTCATCCTCATACTCCCATTCATTAGGGGGTCATAAAGAGGTCATGTAACCTCTCCGCCTCACTATTATCCAAGTGAAGGACTGGTAGCCGAGTCAACCCATCAACATTCAAGTGACAGATTCCAGCGCGGTGTTTGATCTTCATGTCGTAAGGCTGGAGCTTTAGAGCCCAGCGATTTAGCTAACCAGTAGGATCCTTCATGTTCTGTAACCATTCTAGAGATGCGCGGTCAGTAACTACAGTGAAGGTAGTTCCATAGAGGAAGAGGAGATAGTGCTTTACAGCTAACATAACAGCAAGGCACTCCTTCTCCGTGACACTGTAGTTACGTTCAGCCTTTGACAGCATCTTAATAAAGTAGGAGACAGGATGATCTACACTGTTTTCATCCAACTGGGCTAAGATGGCCCCAACGGCATAGTCAGAAGCATCAGTGAATAAGATGAAGGGTTTAATATAATCTGGTTGCTGTAGGATAGGGCGTTGTTGCAGCAGTTGCTTCAGCGTCTCAAAATCAGCCTTCTGTTCTGCACCCCACTGGAAAGGAGTGTTCTTGGTCAATAGGCGAACAAGAGGCTCACTGAGTTGGGCAAACTTATGGATAAACTGATTTTAATATCCCATCATCCCTAGAAATACCTGAATGTCCCGTAGATTCTTAGGGGGAGGCCTCTTCGAAATTGCTTCAACCTTATCTACCATGGGTTGGATTCCTTTTTGGGAAATGGAGTGGCCAAGGAAATCCAATCTCTTTTGGAAGAAGGTACATTTTTGAAGGCTTCAACTTAATATTTGACTTGCGTAATCTTTTTAAACACCTCCTTCAGATGATCAAGATGTTCATTGAAGGTTCATGAGAATACTGTGATATCATCAAGATATATGATGACACAAGTTAATTTTAGGTCCTGCAAAATATGATCCATTGCCCGCTGAATAGAGGCGGGTGCATTACACAACCCTTGTGGTAATCAGGTTGGTTGGAAGAGACTCTCACTACATATGAGGGCACATTTCTCCTGATCCTCAGGGAAGGATCCATTTGCCAATAACCGCTAGATAATTCCATGGAAGAAAAGAACTTAAAGCCAGAGAGTTGTCCAAGGCATCATCAATATGAGGGAGTGGATAGCTATCTTTTTTCATGAGATATTTAACTTGTGGTAATCCTTGACTATCCGATGCCCTCCATTTTTATATTAGCAGAAGAGGAGAGGCCAAGGGCTTTGGGAAGGAACTAACAACCCCTGCATCTAGTAACTGCTGAAGTTCTGTCCTCATTTGTTGCTCCTCCATCTTAGACTTGCAGTAGGGCTTTGACCAAATGGGATGGGAATCACCCACATCAATGGAGTGGCACCAGCCCTTCATGTGACTATAATCGTTATCTGATTTTGAGAATGTCACTATAGTCATCAAAAAGAGTATGAAATTTTCCTAGCTCATCTGGGGTCAGCTCATCCGAAATATGGATGTTAGGCAAGGTACACACCAGGTTATCCGTTGGCAGGCCCATATCCATCATAAAACCAATGGAGTGAATTTGTTCAATATCCTCCACAGGGACTAGCAACCCTCTTACAATCTCCTGATTTTTCTTCACAACTATGTCTTTTGAGGTGAGGTTCCCCAACAGCAGCGTAATGGGCCTCCGGTAGGCTGGGTCAAGGATGCCAGCCAATACCTGATGCTCAAAGGACTGACGTTCATAATACTAATGAGGTGCAACAAACAGTGGAGTGGGATATGAAGAGTGACTTTTGTATCAACCACTCGGTGTTCACCAGGCTTGACCACGACATCATCTGCAGCATAAAAAGGGTTACCTTCCCTAGCATCCACTGAATCAGGAAATTTCATTGTGTGACGCCCAGAAGTAGCATAAGACAAAAGAATTGGTGAGAGGGGGTATTCAACCAGGCAAGAGTATTCTTGCTTACTGGGTTTTTTATTGGTTAAGACTAATGGAACTTCATAATTGGGTAACGAGAGGTAACCTTGCTTCAGGTTGATTATTCCCTCATACTCTATCATAAACTGAATGCCGATGAGCATATCATATGCATTGTTATCTAAAGCCACAGCAGAGGCTGATAAAATAAGATTCCCAAGTCGAATGGGAAGGGAAGAGTAGGCCCCAATAGCCCGGATATTGTTTAAGACAGCAATTCCAAACTCTTTCGTGTACTCCAAGTCAGGCGTTAACTTGATCTTCTTGATAAATTTAGTGGAAATCACGTTGATTGGGGAGCCAGTGTCCAAGATGGCTAAGATACGTACCTTTTGAATGACTACTTCAATCTTAGTGAGAGTTCCTCCAAAGTTAGGCGACAAAGCTAAAACCTCCTTGAGCTGTAAAGTGGAGGTGAGTTTTTTAGCAGTCTCAGGGTAGTTATTAATGATAGACTTTAAGGGATGAACACGATGAAGAGGTCTAATCAAGCCAGCTAGGAATTTATCACCATCACTGGCAGTGTCAATCACTTGTGGACACCCTAGGATTTGACTGAGGTACGTTTCCTCAGGAGTGGTGGTCTCATCTACCCTCCAGCGTTCAAATGATCAGAAACCTCTACTTCTGCGGGGACCTTCAATAGATAGTAATCAATGTCATCATAACCCCTCTCAAATTCGTCCCTAAGAGTATTCTCAACAACTGGCAAGGCCACGTTGGAGGTAGAAGAGACGGTCACAGGAGATTGAATAGCCTTAGGGCACTCCTTTGCCAGCTTAGCTGGAGAGGTAGGCACAGCAGTTTTAGGGAGCTGGTGCGGATGGATGGTTATTACTACCTTACAATATTTGGATTCATAAGATGGAGTGGTAACCGTTTTAGATTGCAAAGAGGGAACAGGTTCCAACTGTTCAACTAGTGGTAGCTCCTTAATAATGTGAATTGGAGAGATCACTTCATCTTCATTGCTTGGTGCATATGAATGGAAATCAGCAACATCTACTAAAGCCTCCTTTAGATCACGGATATTCTATGAAATGGCGTTTCAATGAGATAATATGCCTAGCTAGAGAGAGGCTGAGAAGCTAACCCAGTTAACAGGGCGACGATAGCGTCATCTAAGGTGAGCATGTGGGAGGTTGTTAACCTTTGCACAGCGAGGTAAAACCATTCATCAAAGTCAAGGAGTGGTTCATCCTCATAAATTCTAAGGCGCATAAAGGCCTGTTTTCCCTGAGTAAACTCTGCTTAGATCCGAATTCAGCCAAAAGAGGCTCCTTTACCTCTGCCCAAGTGAGCGAAGGGTTCAGGTAAGGAACTTTCATCTCTTGTGATAGGCGGTTTAAACAGGGAAGGATGTACTGAACTTTTTGAGTATCAGTTGAGCCATTCATGACAGCATCATAAACATACAAAAAAGTATTGATGTTCCCTTTTCCAGGAGTGAATTTTTCCATCTGACGAAACTATGAGGGCGTTGCTCAAGCTCCTTAAGGCGGGATAAGGCACTGGCAAGTTGCTCCTCAAGAGTAACGATTCTGGCTATACAGGGGTCCCCTGCAGTGAGCACCATTTTGTGGGAAACCAGCTGAATTGGTGCTCGTTGGTGCTTTACGCCGGCTGATTTCCACAAAGGATTTTAATAAAAATAAAGTTAAATGTAAAGCGCTAATAAAAATTGGTTTTTTATGGTTTTATTAAGAGCGCGATACTATGAAAAAATGATGCCCTTGACCTCCTACTATCTAATATTTAAAGTAATTTGAGGGTTGAGGGGGTTTGGGAATAATTTTGGAATAACATACATAAGTCCAAATCAAGAACTATGCAAGAGTAACGTATTAGATTTCAATAACTCACTTCAGGGCAGCGGAGTGAAGGGAGAAAAATTCTGATTAGCCCAAATGTACCCATGAGGTAACGTTTTTATAAATTTTTTCCAATCAACTCCTGAGAAATTTCTTGCACCTTGGGGGACCCCCACCAAGCCTATAAAAAAGGGGGGTCTCCGTGCAGGTGTTGGAGGACTTTGTTGGGGTTGAGGGTGTGCCTTTTGATGGTAACCCCAAAGTCTGTGGTGAGGTCAGAGTAATCTGATCAGAAAATTTTATTAGTGCCCATACAGGTTTTGAACTGGTGTTTTCCCAATTAAAGGGGTTCCACCAAGAATCAGCCAGGGACTTTTGGCCGATTTTATCAACTTTTTCATTATTTTTTCAATAGATGAGCTCTTAATGACATCAGAATATTGCAAATGGCTGACATTTCCCTTTTTCAGTGGAACTCAACCTACAGCACTCTTATTTTTAGTCTGCAAAAGTAATTGTCCAACAAAGTGACCATCACCATAGGAACTAAGTCTAGGTCAAGTTCCAACTGGAAGGCCAGATCTACACTTGTAAATTACCTTCTGCTCCAGTATCCACCAAGGCCTCAAAGGACATGTGGTGAGCTTTTGACACTAATCTTCATGGGCAATAAGAAATAGGCAAAGTTTTGTTTATTGGCAGATTTGATCATTTCTGCCAATGTTTAAGAAATAGCTAGCAAATCAGGGGGAATGTCATGCTCTTTTAGGGAGTATAGTTGGAAAGAGTAAGATTTGGGAACCAGCTTCTTCAATATGGACTTTTACTGACTCAATGATTGGTGAACCAGGGTAATTCAACTCGGGCGTGGGGCATTGGCTGATTCTGGGGCATTACCAATACTGTTTAAGCAACTTTAAGAACAGAATCCAAGATACTGTTGGGTAACCTGATCATATAATTTCCAACTTGAAAATGGGAAGCATGGCGGTGGGAGGCATTAATGGAGGTTTAAGCCTTGCACCTTTGATCCACTGTCCCTATAGGGGTGAACCATAAACTTCATGATGAGTGGAAGCAGAATCCAGCGCCCATCAAAAAATTTCTTAGATCATATCATTAGAGAACTCAAGCGCTGGAACCTGCTCATGGAAGGTTTAATTAAAGAGATCAGCAAGAAGCTTCAGCCATAAAGGAAATAATTAAAATAATTATTTTGAACGTGACACAGGGGTATTAAAGCTGCTGATATGCTGTGACAAGTGAGGTAGGATTACACGCATGAGAAGTTGGATGCAGAAGTCCTCGCACCCACTGACAGGCTTCACCTTCACTTGCATCCAAAAGGTCAACATCTTTCTGGGCGTTAGATAGTGAAGCGGCATTATTCAGGGCTTAAGCAGATCGCATATGCACCTCAGCAAGGGTGTCAAGGACTTGATTAGCAATATCTTGGGAGAGAACACTCAGTTTCCCTTCTTGAGAATAAGTTGAGGGAATAGTAGCAGCCCACGGACCCTGCTACCATGAAAAATTCCTCCAAAGCATTTCAAACGCTGCTCACAAAAATTGGCAATTGACCAAACAAACAGAAGGAGACAAATTACTGCCTTCACGTTCATTTGGTAAAGGGTAACCACTGCAGCACCCAACTCTAAGAGAAGGGCGGAAATGGGTGGAAATAATGGTTGGTCAATTATGTCAGGGAACGGTATAAGAGGTTTAGACTGGCCTGCCAGTCAGGATGCAAAAGCACACAAAAATCAAGCCAGAATGCCAGAGGCATTGCCACTCAAACGACGTTGTAAAATGAGGGTAAATGGTGTTAAAATTCTAGGGGCTTCGCTGCTCATCCAAGAATATTAACCCCTAAAATTGATAACTGCATAGTTTTGGTTTGTGCAAATCTCGCTTGTCTTATGATATATGTGATTGATAATAGTTAAAGACTATTATCTGTAGTTGAATAAATCACTAGTGTTTGGTCTAACGCTTGACCAGTATTACGCCTCAAGAAACTCTAGATGTCCTTAGTAGGTATTTAATCTCTTATCCGCCAACCTTAATCCACGCTCAGTTGCTTGTTTACAGCCTTCCTCCTGTGACACACAGTTGCCTAAAACCCATCTCAGCTCAGCTTCCCTTCTATGGATCCTCAATCCTTATTCTTCATCCTTCTAAAGAGTCTCTAATTAAAGCACAAAGCGTTAGTTTCCTTGATGAAGTTAAGAACTAGAAAAGTATCCTTCTAAAGTATATGTTTTTTTTAGTACTAGATGGTCCCAACCCAAGGGGGGGATTCATCGATGTTCTAAAGTATATGTTTTGATAATAATTAATGTTTAGTGTTTTTAGTTTTTTTAATAGTATATTCTTATGAGTTTTTTGTGGGAATTTGGCGCCCAACCCTCAGTTGGCACCTCATTAATCAAAAGGCGTCCATTGCCATTATATTAACCATATTCGTCTCATCAGTGATGGTCTTCCCTATCCTGGCTAGGATTCTCTTATTGGACTTCATTGAGACCTAAAATGGAAAAAGTCAGAAAACGTGTCCCTTACATTTTCTCTTAATCCCAGCAAACCAGCCATAAGTGGCAAGTGACCTTCTTAGGTAATGGGACTTGTTACCCATTAAGGCAGTTTGTGAACCAGCTGATTGATTGCTAGTTGCAGGTGGCAGTACTTGTTTCAAAACTTTATTCTTAAATTCCCAATTGGTCAGTTATGAAACCTGACCAATCCCAATTGGTACTCTAGTAATCATTGATCAACTATCAGATGCCCCCATTTTGTTAGCAAATCTGCCTGATGAGATCTTAAGCATTCACCCAGATTGATCCCTGATGGATCCAAACCAGGTGAATTACCTAAAATCCCCTGAACGTTGTTAACCTGAAATCAAAAACAAATATCTAATTAACCTCACTATAAGGAATCTTCCTCTAGTGACCCCTGGTACTCTAGTTGGCTTGGAATATGGTCAAAAATTCCAACACATCCCCCCTCTTGCATAGCTTCTAGCTAAAATTATTGGGACAGGAGAATGCCACTTTGGACACTCCGTCTTACTTCTTTAGTTCAATTAGAGTATGATTGATTGTTACTCAATTCTGCTTGTAATGACCTTCAGCATGTGGCTCTCTTCCTCTTCCTCCTCGCTACTAACTACTCAGAGCGTGGTCCCCACAACCTTCTGTAATGCTGGCTGATTGATTTACTCATGATGATATTAGTCCCAGGATCAGTTTTCCCCCATCAGGGCATATGACCAACTGTCATATTCAGGATTCTCTTCCAGTATCTCAACTTCAAAATTTTTCTCCTCTTCCTCAACAGGAGATCCTTACAATTGATGTTTGTTTTGCAGCACAATTAAGAATGCTCATTTATGATCGCTTTGTTATTTTATCATAATAAGCTCTTGGCTCATATCAATCTTAATTCTTCTCTGAAGAGCTTATCTCATTAAGTTTGAAATTGATTTCTCCGAAATTAGAGCTTAATTGATTTCAGAGTGCATAATGTCAACTACCATATAAGTCTGACATACCCCCTCTTATCCAGTTCATATGTCAAATTTGGAGTCTCAGTACTAAAAACTGCTTGAAAGCATGTCCAATAAAGACAATTGCTATTCCAGGGATGAGTCAATCTGCATGCCAGAACCTCTTCTATGGTCCTACCAAGACTCATACTGCAACAAGTACCCTTGGTAAGTCCTTCCATGGAATTATCAGAAACAGTATATAACTCTGGTGAAACCAGGTTAGCATATGTCTCTTATGACTCGTGACCAATCCTTCCTCTATTGTCAATTCCTGAGAAAGACTTTAGAACTCTCCTAGATTCAGCTCCATTCGCAGATTCTCCTACCATTACTGTCAAACCTCCTGAAGCTTTGCCCTCCGCTCTCAATTGTTTGTTCCTCACCAGATCATAGTTGCTTCCGAGGTTCCTTTTCTGACTCAGCCAGTATTACAAGCCAGCTGTTTTGTCAACCAAACTAGCCTCAGTAACAGTAAACATTTTGAACTTCCCTATGTAAAACTGCAGACTTGAGTAACCAAGGTTCTATCCATATGCTCTAAACCCTTCTGATCTCAAAAACATTCTAGATTGAGATATTGCAGCCTATGCTCTTTGCTTTTCCAGACAAGTTCTTTAAAGTTGGGCCAAAAAGCTTCCAACCTCTCCTGGCTTTCATCGCTCATTCTGCTTTCAAACCCAAGAAGCTCATAGTCATCTTCTGGATGCCATTCGATCTCTGCATGGCTATCTCGTTTTTAGCAGATCCCATTGTTATCTTCCACTGATGGCTTTAAAAGGGGCATGATTCAGCAACTCGCGCCTAGTATCCCTTGCTTGATACTGGCACATATGTCCAATGTTCTTGATGAAGCCTGTCAGCATGTGCTCAAGACTAATCTTCCAGTTTCAGTGCCATATCAGGATTACTCAGGGTTATTTACCAACTTCTTCTTCTTGTTCTGTTGCTTCCCTCACCGTTCTGGGGTATCGCTGTATGTGAATTTTTGCCATATTCCCAAGTGACTAGATTACCAGGGGTCACTGGGGGATAATTCCTTATAGCGAAGTGAATTGGATCTCAATTGACCTTGATTTCAGGGTAACAATGGGTGGGGGATTTTAGTTATTTCCCTGAGTCAGATCCACCAGGGATTGACCCAGGTGATTACATAAGTTCTCATCAGGTAGAGTTGTTGACAAAATAGGGGCATCTGATAGTTGATTGATGATTAACTATCAGGTGCACAGATTTGGATCAGTCAGGTTTTATCACCGACCAATTGGGAATTTAAGGATCAAGTTTTGAGGCAAGTGATGCCATCTGCAACTAGAAAATCAATCATTTGATCCACGGCCTGCCTTAATGGGTAACAAATACCATTAAATAAGCATGTCACTTGCCAAATATGGGTAGTTAACTGGGATTGAGAGGAAAATGTTAGGGACACGTTTTCTGACTCTTTTCATTTTAGGTCTTGAGGATGTCCAATGACAAAATTTAACAAGGATGGGGAAGACCATTGCTGATGAGACAACAATGAGTAATCCAACAGCTATGGTTGTTTTTTCATCAATGAGCGCCAACTGAGGGTTGGGAACCGAATTTCCATTATAGATTTTCCTAATAATTCACTTATTACGAACACTAATTGGTAAGAGTATTAACATAATATTTTACCAGAATCAATTTTAATTTTTTTTCTTTTTTAAAGGAAACAATTGCTGTGTATTTAATTGAGAGTCTTTAGGATAAAGAGTAAAGATCTGAGCATGGATCCAGAGAAGAGAAGCTGAACTGAATTGGGGATTGCCGCTGACTGTGTTCACCAGAGAGAAGCCATAAACGAGGATATGAGTGTGGATTAAGTTAGGCTTACAAGGGAATGAATACCTATTGAGATTATCCTAAATATTCTGAGAGGAAATACTGGTCAAGCGTTGGAACTAATGCTAGTACTTTATTTAACTGTGTATTATAGTCTCCATAATATTATCAAAAGAATACATCTTACTATCAGACAACGTGGAGAATTGCACAGCAATGAAATTGTGCATTTGATTAATTTGGGAGTTATCAGCCAAGAATAATCAAGAACCCTATAAATTTTAACAATTGCGTCTGGCATGTTCCAACTCATCTATCTCAATTCCCCTGGTTGCTTTCTCACAGGGATCTGCCTCCGCTCAAAGAACTTGGTTTGAGTAGGTCTAGCCCTTACTAGCATCTGATCTCACAGAATTTTGTTGGTTTGTTTAAACCTACTGCGATCCATCCTCCTTCCCCAAGAGGTGACGTATGTGGAATCATCCCTGAGTTGAGGATACCCATTAAAAAATAGAAAAATATAAAAAAATATCTTTTTTGTGCATTTTCTTATTTTTTGCTATATTTTTCTTAATCTTTTAAATTTTTCTTCTTTTTTATATAAAACTCGATTTTTTTAGTTCAGCGGTACATTTTTTCTATTTTACTCCCTCAAACTCGTTCCTAGGTGTACTTAGACCTACCAGTTATCTATGGCTCAGAAGTTTTATTTCTAGGAATTAACCATCTAGTTTGGTTCAGCGGTCCTTTTTTCAGACTTGACCAAATCATCAGGACATAACCAATTTAATGGTTCAGCAGTCCCTAGGGAACTCTTTTATCATCATTCTTTTCATTGATTCACTGCTTTAATTACTTATCATGGACTCAATTTACTTATTCTTCTATCCAAGAGGTTATTGATGGAGTAGTCATCTGTCACATCTTGGCGATATACTTGAACAGACCCAACCATAACACATTCAGCTTGTTTCCTCTCCTGAAACAATGAGTATTACAATAGGCCACTTTTTTGCTGATTCAGTATTTTATAAGGCTGGTTGGTTCTTATCATCTGACATATTCACTCAAATCCTTTTCTTTAAATTTATATTGTAGCTTATGATTGCATTTTGATCAGGATACATTTATTGGTTCAGGTACTGCTTGGCACTCATTCCTGATGTTGGTTCCACCACTGAACATAAAATTGGCAGCAACGCGGCCCTTCTTCTGTATAACAACTAAAATGGTGTTTCCCAGCTCTGTATGATGACTTATGTTGTAAGCGAACTTTACTGAACTAAGGTACATTCCACACATGGAAGTTCTCTCTGTGACCAGCTTCCTCAGCGTCACAGCCAGCATCCCATTGCCCCATTCTACCAGTCATTTGTCTCCAATTGGTATAGTACAGACTTAACTCCTCTGATGCCCATTAATTTGTTAATTGCGAAGTACATGAGATACGAAATTTATTCCATTATTGCTCAGCAAATCCTGCGGGCATTCATGTTGCTATACTACTTGATCTAGGATAAACTTCACAGTGCTTGTAGCATATAGATTTGACAGGGCCTTTGTTCTGACCTATCTCATCAGATGGTCAATCTCAATATGCTGTATTCAACTCCCACAGTACTCATAGTTAATGGTCCCATCACGTCAATGGACACCATATGCCAGGTGAATCCAGGGGTGGACTAGTCAGTATCCATTCATGTTCTTATGCGACTTGTGCAACTGACACTCCACACAACAAGTCAGATAGTCCACTACATCGTAGTTGATGGAATTACAGTAATAGTACTGGTGAATATGATCAGTCATCCTCCTCAGGCCTCCATGCCCAACAACCTTATGTGCGGCTTGAATGATAGCCACTTGTTCCAATGGCTTTGGGAATAGTAATCATTTCCCATCAATCATCTTATTACTTGTCCATACATGATCTCAGTGTTTTCCTTCACTTTTCAAAGTGCACCTTGGATTTCTTAGGGCTCATTCCCAATTTCTCCATCGACCTTTCTCAGAAATAACTCATCCACTTGCTGGTATACCACCTGGACCATTGGTAACACGATAAGCCAACTACATTCTGATGAAAAGCTCCAGTTTGGTGGACTATCTCATAATCATAAGCCTGTAGCTTAAGTGCCCATTGGCCCATCATCCTTCTGGTTCTTATGAATTGTAAAGCCAACGCATCAAGGAGTGGTCTGTCACCACTTTGAAGTGCGTTCCATGGACATACACCCAAAAAGTTTATAGGTGTAATTGACCGCAAGGAATTCACACTCAGTCACAGTGTAATTTCTCTCAGTGGCTGGGAGTGACCAGCTCACATTAGCCACCAGATGTTCGCCCCAAGTTCATCTATTTTGGCTCAATATGGCGCCAATCGCCATTAACAAAGCATCAGTTTGTATTATAAATTCTTGAGCAAGATTTAGATGTTTCAAAATTAGAGAATCTATTGAATTCTAGCGTAATTCATCGAAGGTTTTCTAGGCTTCTTCATTTCAAATAAATCTTTTTTTGGATCCTTCAGTTAATGGAAGAGGGACTCAGCGATCCTTGCAAAATCCTGTATGTTTCTTCTATAGTATCTGATCATTCCAAGGAACATTTAAATTTCTTAAAAACTTTTTATTAAAGTCAATTGATCTACAGCTTCAAAATTTCTGGCTTGTGGCTGCGGTACACTAGAGTTTATTATGAATCCCAGGTACTCTAACTAATCTTGAAGAAGTGAACTTTTTCATCTTAATCTTCAGGTTGGCTTATAGTCGCTTAAAAATTTCATCAAGTGGTGCAAATGATCAGTGAATGTCCTACTGAACAAATTTATATCTTCCAATTACACCAGGACGCATGACAACTTCAGGTCACTTAGTATGGCGTCCATGGCCCTCTGAAATGTCGCAGGTGCATTGCATAGACCCTGAGGCATCCTCATCAGTTGATAAAGCCCCTGCGCAATGATAATTGCGCGTTTCTCTTGGGCTTCTCTTGGCAAATTGATTTGTCAATATCCTGATATTAGATACATTGTGAAGAAATACTTTACTTCTCCCAATCAATCCAGCACATTGTCAATTCATGGTAGTGGAACAAATCCTTCTTCATAATCTTATTCAGCTTCCAATAACTGATAACCACAGATTAGACCCATCCTTCTTCTTCACAGTAGGGATAGGGTTAGCTAGGGACTCAACGATGGAACTAGAAGCCTATGCTTCACTAGTTTGCTGATTTCTTCCTCCACTACCACTTTGGCTGCATTTGACTGTAACAATTACGATCACATATGAATCCCATAAGGTTGGGAATTATGAGATTCAAGCGTGTTAATAGTTGCAATTTCGTTATTCTAAGTAGGATTTTCCTATTTGAGTTGATAGTGGAATAAATTTATATAAATTGTTTCATTTGATTTTGTTGTTTGTTCTGAGGTTACCCTCTGCTTCTCCACCGAGTTGCCTGAATGCCATCAATTCTGGAGGCTTTTGCACTCCTTATTACTCACAATTATTCTAACCTTTTTTTGAAGTATTTCACAGCGAGTTCAAGCCCCAATGGGCCCTCACTTTGGAATTCTAATCCAATTTTGAGTTCACTTCTTCCAATAAAGGCTGCTTTTTGCTAATTTGTTTATTTTAATTAAATTTATTAAATGCAAGTTGTTGGCCAGCAGATGGCGGCGCTTCAGGTTAAGGGGGAAGATGCGCCAGGCTCCTTTTGGGGAGGTCTTGCCCTGGATAGTGCAGATCCAGAGTGGCCTGAGGCGACAGAGGCCAGTTAGCTGCACCTCAGCCCATTGACCCCATGAGCGGAAAGAGGTTTGGGGGCACCTCTGCCTAGGGTCCGAGGTGACAGAGGCCAGTATACCACACCTTGGCACGGTGTGCCTGGCAAGGCCATCCATTTGGACAAGGCTAATCAGAGTTGGTATGGCCACATATGGGGGTGAGTGGTGTAGGGCTGGTGGCAGACTGGGCCTTAGGAGCCCAGTCTTGAAATAATTCCAAAGTCACCCTTCCTGGTGGCTGTTGCTTCAGGCAGCCCACAAAATGGCCACGGGTGATGTCTCAAGCATCACTGCATGCCATTGGTCCTTTTTATTGGTTTGTGGGCCTTTCAATGAAGGGGATGGGGAGCTTGGGGGGTGGGCCAGAGTGCTGGCGGTTGATGGCCTCTTATGCCCACCAGGAGATCTCCAGAGATCCTGTTGATTAGATCTGGGGGCTCTGGATTTTTGGTTAATACCCCAAGCTGCTCGCGAAAAAGGTCCCCTGTCAAAAAAGTTGTTGGTTGCTGCACGCCTGCCTTACCAGTTCAGGTCCGAGTCTGCCAGTATTTCCATTTTAGGAAAGGGTAGTGTAACAATCGCGATTGCACATGAATCCCATAAGGTTGGGAATTATGAGATTCATGTGTGTCAATAGTTGCAATTCTGTTATTCTGAGTAGGATTTTCCTATTTGGGTCAATAACAGAATAAATTTATATAAATTGTTTCATTTGATTGGTTGTTTGTTCTGAGGTTCCCCTCCATTTCTCCGCCAAATTGCCTGGATGCCATCAATTCTGGAGGCTTTTGAACCCCTCATTACCCACAATTCTTCTAGCTTTTTTGGAAGTATTTCAAAGCAAGTTCAAGCCCTAATGGGCCCTCACTTTGGAATTCTATTCCAACTTTGAGTTCACTTCTTCCAATAAAGCCCGCTTTTTGCTAATTTACTTTATTTTAAATTAAATTTATTTAACGCGAGTTGTTGGCCAGAAGGTGGCGGCGCTTCAGGGAAAGGGGGAGAATGCGCCAGGCTCCTTTTGGGGAGGTCTTGCCCTGGCTAGTGCGGAGCCAGAGTGGCCTGAGACAACAGAGGCCGGTTAGCCAAACCTCAGCCCATTGACCCCATGAGTGAAAAGAGGTTTTGGGGGCAACTCTGCCTGGGGTCCAAGGCAACAGAGGCCAGTGTACCACACCTTGGCACGGTGTGCCCTGCAAGGCCATCCATTTAAACAGGACCAATTGGAGTTGGTATGGCCACATATGGGGGTGAGTGGTGTAGGGCCGGTGGCAGACTGGGACATGGGAGCCCAGCTTTGACATTGACCATCAAATTGGTCTCATTCTTATTGGCAAATTTTCCCAATATCAACCTTGTAGATTACATCTCTTTCACATCCCAAATCGTGGTCATTCTGGGAAAATACCTCCTAATACTTGTCAAATAATTTTTGCACCTCTTCCTGCTGTATGTCCATTATATCAATGTGTTGCTCTCAATCAACCAATAAATTGATATCTTCAGTCACCCTGGCTGGTAAACCCATATCATTAAGGGCACCAAAATCATAGATCAGTTCTGGAAGTTTTATATTACACTTCCAATGGGGCAGGTTTAATCTCAAAGTTACACTGAGAGGATTCTCCAAAAATATATTAAAATTAAACGGAAATATAGGTTATGAATCGACCTGATTTTTCATTTTGCTAAAGAGGGAATATTTAAAGGTTTTTAACAGCTTGTAATCTATCAGAGAAAATCAATCTCTGAGCGATCAAATCTTCAATCAGTTGATCAGGATGAGATTGATCATCAACCTTGATAGATTGAGATATATTGCTCACTCCTTTCTAATGATGCTGGGGGAATTGATGGGGTGGAATTTTCGGAAATAAGGGAATTTGGCGAAATCCTGAAACTTTCCCCCTCAAGGTTCTATCTTGGTGGAGGGTGACTTCTTAAAAACTAGGATGAATATGATTTACCACTATACCAGTATCAACATGAACAATTGAATAATCTAGTCCTTTTCAAAATATAACTCAATAGGTACCAGACCAATTAGTTACTAGCTTTTAAGTTCAACCACCAGGCTGAGAATGATAGTACATAACGTAATCCCCAATTTGGTATTCAGGTAAGGCAGGCTTGTGTTGATTACTCCTTCGAGTCTCTCTTTAAGTGGTTGTTTCAATATACTTCATTGCTTGAGCTTGAAGACGGATAATCCCATCAGCCAGATTCCTCATAATCAAATCAGAATTCTCTGGAAAGCTTTCCTCAAGGATTGTCTGAACACTAGAAGGTACTGAAGGATCCCGCCCATATATGCATTTAAATGGGGACATTTTGAAAAATGTGATAATAGCTTATTCAATAAGCAAACAAGGCACTAAGTAAATAAAAAATCTACAGATTTGGTTTAGTGGATGCTATCTTCCTTAGAATTGATACTAGGGTTCCATTAACTCGTTCAATGGCCCCATTTGTAGATGGATTATAGGGGTCAACAACTTTCTGAGAAGTGTTGAATAATTTGGTTAACTCTTGTATAAGTTGCGAGGTGAAGTTAGTCCCATTATCTGACATAAAGACCTTGGGACGCCCATGTTGAGAAATAATATGTTGGTATAGGAATAACGCTGTAGTTTTAACTGAGGGGGTAGCAATAGAAATGGCCTCAACCCATTTAGTTAAAATGGCTGACAGCCATAATGATATACTGATGTACATGCAATCCTCTAGGAAAAGAACCTACAACGTCAATTCTAATTACCTCAAATGCCTTAGTTGGGGGTATAACTTGATATTGACAAGTAGGGTTAGTCACTCCATGGCGGTCACAAAAAATACATGTGACAAGGGTTTCTTAGATTGATTCAGTCATATTGTTCCAATAGTACCGAGTCTTCAACCATTCTTGAGTCTTCTTTAATCCACTATGGCCAACTTGTTCATGACCTTACATTATAGCATGAAATCTAGAGTTGGGACGCATAAAGGGCATCCATTGGATCTGACTTTTTTATACAAAGCTCCGTCCCAAATCATAGTATCTTTGGTAATTGATTTTAGCAAGGCTCGATCCTCTTCAGTTTCTTGGTCCCACAACTCAGGTCGTCTAATAAGTTTATATAAACGTTCTTCCTTATCTAGTTCCAAAGTCAGAACAGGCAATAGGGACAGCCCATCTGCATTTTGATGTTGAGCACCTTAACGATGTACAATGGAAAAATTGTAATTTTGCAACCTTAAAGCCCAACAGGCCAATCTCCCATCAGGATCCTTCATTTTCTGCAACCATCTTAAGGATGAATGGTCAGTTTTCACAGTGAAATGGTTACCATATAAGAAAGGATGGAAGTGCTTGATTGCTAATATTACAGCTGAACACTCCCACTCAGTTACACTGTAATCCCGTTCAGCCTTTGACAAAGTTTTGCTATAGAAAGCAAAGGGATTATCATTCTTCTCTTCATCACACTGAAATAAGATAGCCCCAATAGCGACATTGCTTGCATCAGTATGTGAAAAGAAAGGCTTGCCAAATTGGGGATGAATAAGAACATGAGCCTTGGTTAAAGCAGTACTTAAAGAATTGAATGAATGTTCTTGAGCTGATCCCCATTTGAATGGTACTCCTTTCTGCAACAGGTGGAATAAAGGTTTAGCCATATCATCAAAGTTGGACATAAATTACTGGTAATAACTGACCATGCCGAGAAAAACTTGAATATCCCGCAGAGATGTTGGAGGAGGCATTCATTGTATGGCTTGAATTTTGTCCCAGAGGAGTAGAATCCCTTTAGCTGAGACCTGATTTCCTAAAAAATCCATTTCGTTTTGAAAGAATGAACATTTGGAGGGTTTGAGTTTTAATGAGGAGCTCCAAATTCATCTAAAAACTTCTTTTTAGATGGTCCAAATGATCAGTAAAAGTTTTTGAAAACATGGTAATATCATCAAGATATACTAGAACACAAGTAAGTTTTATATCTCGTAACATACTGTCCATAGCCCTTTGTAAATTTGCTGGTACATTGCTTAGTCCTTGAGGCATATGAGTTAGTTCAAACAACCTTCGCTTGATATTAAAGCACACTTGGCACGATCTTCTGGCAATAACTCAATTTTCCAGTAGCCACTGGCTAAGTCCATGACTAAAAAATAGGTGGATCCAGCCAACAACCTAAGGGAATCATTGATCTGAGGTAAGAGATAACAATCCCATTGAGTAATAGCATTCAGCCTGCAATAATCCATAACAACTTGGTGGGAACCATCTTTCTTTTTAATTAATAACAATGGAGACGCCCAAGGACTATTGGAAGGTTTTCAATCCATCCTCCAACAATTGAGACAGCTCCTTAGTAACCTAGGCTTCTTCTACTTTAGACTTATGATAGGGCTTTGCACAAATAGGAAGGTGATCGCCAGTTTCAACAGAGTGCATTACTCCTTTCATCTTCCCAAAATCGTAAGTATGCTTAGCAAAAATGTCGGAATATTCATCTAACAATTGAAGTACTTGTTTCTCCTGTTCCTTAGAGAGGTGTTTCCCGATAGCTGGACCCACAGTAAGGATTTTCTGATCACTTTACAACCCAAAAATCTTGTAGACTTCTGAAGGGGCTAACATCATAAATCTGAGATAAGGGCAGTAACTTGACCTAAGCAATTGGATGCTCTCAAACTCAATTTCAGCTCATTGGTAGGGTTTTCCAGTAAGAAAGATAATGATCCTGAATAAGCATAATCCAATACTCCAGGAAAAGGCAAGAGCTCTTTATCAGATAGGTTAAAAAAGCCTTGAATTTGTAACAAATGTCCTTTGGGAATTGAAAAATGCAAAGAAGTGTTAACAATTACCTGTGATTTTGGCGGAATAACTAAGTTTTTGGGTAAGTATATAGGCATTCCCTCTTCAATATCAGCCGATGTAGGAGGTAATTTTACATGAGGATCTTCAACGTGATATTAAAGTGAATAAGAGCTTTTTGTTCCCTCTAGCAGACATAGCCAACGTTTGTTAGAAGCATGATCAGATAAAAGTAAGGGAACTCTATACCCTAAGAGAGACAACAAAGAGTCAGGGTAATTGATAATTCCATCAAATTCTCGTAAAAATTGAGTCCCTAAAAGTAGGTCATAACTCAAGTTATTGAGTACAATGGCAGGATTGTAAAAATTAATTTCCCAATTTTCAGGGGATGGGATGAAAAAGCTACAAAAGACTAATACTCTGAGTTCCAGCCATGCCATGTTTTTCAAAGTGAGAAATATTAGGAGTGAATTTGATTCTCTTGATGAATTTTGATGAAACAACATTCACTGGTGATCCTTTATCTATGATAGCTTTGGCATTAATTTGATTCACTCAGAAGTCAATATGGGTAATGATGCTTCCAAACTGAGAGGATAAAGCCAACAAGGAGTGCAAGGAATAAGAAGAATGTGCATCTTTATTATACTCAATTGGGCTCTGATGCCCTTGCTGCACTCCTTTTCATTATTGAGGTGGAGAATCTTATTGGGCTTATCTCTTTTCTTCTCTTCAATGGCTTCCTTCTTGAAACAATGATTTTCCATATAAAAATATTGATGACAGTAGTTACACTGGATTGCTCTAGTGTTCTTAGACATGGCAAAGACTCTGGGTCAACTAGGTCGGGGAGATAGATAAACTTGGGTTTTTTGGAGAATTGAGGAGGCAATTCCAATAAGGCCTCCTTAATGTCCAAAATACTTTGGAAATTTTTTTGTACACTGATTAAATAAACTTGCATTTGCGTTCTTGAAGAAAAGACTGACATAACTGCTGTAATCGCATCATCCAAATTTAACTGACCACAAGCCACTAGAGTCTGAGCTTCCTGATAGAACTGAAATCAAAGTCTTTTATAGATTCGATTTTGATGGGGCTGTATATCCATAAAAGCCTGCTTTTGAGATGACAGAATTTTCTCACTCCCAAATTCTTTAATAAGCGCTTCCTTCACCTGAGACCAGGTAGAGCAAATCGTCAAGTGGAGTACCATGATATCCTGAGCCAAACGGGTAAGGCAATTTGGCAAATGATTTATCTTCTGATGATCTGTAGCCTCACATAGCGCCTTTTCATAAAGATAAAGGAAAGAAATATTGCTGCCTTCCCCAGGTAAGTACTTATCTTTAAATACCGGTTTAAGACTCATTGGAGCATTGGCAGTCAAAACATGCACTCCAGGGTGTTTGGATTGAGTGGAAACATATGAATTGGAGCCCAACACTGAGAAGAAAATTGAGGATAAGGACCAGCAGTTTCAGTATGAATTTCAATAATCCGACGGTTCATCTCAGCAAGCCCCACTTTCTCATTTAATCGGTGGGATAGCTCAAAAATATGTTGCTGTTGGGAATTATACTTGAGTTCCAGCATCTCAATCTTCGCTTGGAGCATTTCTCCTTTAGATTCACAAGCCTGGAGTAGGTTTTCTGTGTCCTTTGCTCATTTACCAAAATTGATTAACTCATCAGATAAAGACTGAAGTGACAAGAGGGGATCAATTGGTACCCCATCAGGAGTTAAATTACATTCTTTAGCCAAATTAAAAAACTTGTTCACATAAGCGATCCATCATACTCAAGAGGGAGTCAATTTGTTGAAGGGATCCAGAATGCCAATCAGCACCAGGAGGCCCCTAAGGTCCTTCCATGCCTGGTGGTCCCCGAGGACCTACATTCCCAGAAAGTCATTGAGGTCCATCAGCACCAGGTGGTCCACGTGGTCCCACACCCCCAGGTGGCCCACAAGGTCCTTCAACCCCCGGGGGAACCATAGATCCTGGGGTTTTCTCTACCTCAATGACCCAGAATTGAATTCTTGAGTATAGCTGCTCCAATTGAACAAGATGGGCTATAACTTCTGTCTCCATTGATTGATTACGCTCAGAGAGTTGGGAAAGACCCTCTCTTCATTATCGCTGAATCTCCTTTACTCACCTTATGAACTAATTATCAAAAAAACTGGACATCCCATGGTCAAGCTGAATAAACTGTTGATGTATTTCATTGAGAAGGGTCTGATTACTAATAATAGACTCACAATTATCTCAGTTAAATTTGGAGGCAGATTTGAAAAATTTGGAAACAGGATTATTCAAAGATTGAAGTCCTTCTAGTAAATTGAGCATGCCTTGATGGTGCATTCCCACTATGGGTAATAAATGGTATAAGGTGGGGTGGACGAGCTGGTGTAAGTATTCTCAGGGCCAATTTCAGGCATCTGAGAGGATTGTAACACTTCACGCATGATAGAGGGTATGGCATTAGATTGAGATTGGGTATTACGGATTCCAGGGATCAAATCACCTTCAAGCAGTTAATTGATAATATTTCATAAAACCTCAGGTGGTATTTGAAAATCTGAAGTAAAGCTTAAATAAGGATCATAAAATTCCAAGTTAGCACGAAATTCCAATGTAGATGGTAATCTTGGGATTTGGGTTTCAGATAAATGAACCCATCTTAACATGCGGCCTTTCTCATGGTCTTGAGATTCTTCAGGCAAAAATTGAGAATCCATAATAGTGACAGATGTGTTCACTGGTGTGTAGCTCAGAGGGCCCCTGTAGTGAGCACCAGTCTGTAAGTTTTGAATTACACTTCCAATGGGGCAGGTTTAATCTCAAAGTTATACTGAGAGGATTCTCCAAAAATATATTAAAATTAAATGGAAATATAGGTTATAAATTGACCTAGTTTTTTATTTTGAAAAAGAGGGAATATTTATAGGTTTTTTACCAGCTCATAATATATCAGAGCAAATTAATCTCTGAGCAATCAAATCTTAAATCAGTTGATCAGGATGAGATTGATTGTCAACCTTGATAGATTGAGATATATTGCTCATTCCTTCCAATAATGCCCGGGTAATTGATGAGGTGGAATATTCAGAAATAAGGTAATTTGGCGAAATCCTGACAATGTGTATCACCCCTTTAGATTGGGACCACCTAGTGCTAAAAAGAGGGTCTAAAATCGTGGATCTATCTCAATTCAGCCATCAAGATTAGGTGAACAAGCATGAAGATATGATTCTTCTTAATCTTCATTAGCTTTGCACTCAATCTCCCAGGGTATTCGAATTTCCCCATGGCCCAGCATAATTATTCCAAGAGCCACCCAAGCTCTACTATGGACTTCTTCTAGGGGTTTCTGACTTCCCACATACAGCATCTCATGTATCTCCAATGTCACCCCCATGTCGACATAATCTGTATCCCAGTGGTATGGTTCTTACACCCTTTATTCTCAGTGGAAGTCCCCACTTTTCTAGGATTTCCATAAAAATTTCTTGTCTGCTAAGGCCAACTAGTTGGTATTGAATTTGGACATTGCATCGTGATCAGGTTAATAATATTATCTTTCATAGTCAAATGAGCTTCTCCATCTTTCTGATAAACTAATGGTAATTTCTGACCCAATATGGTCAACTTGTTTTTCTCAAAGTTACATTTATCTCCTTATTTTTATAGAAACTTTGTTCCAATCAGAATATTGTAGTTTTGGTTGGCCAAAACTATTGCTGGGGCGGATACCACTAAGGATCCAAATCAGAGTGGTTAAGAACAATATGCTCCATATGAGATGGTGGTATTTTGGCCCAGCTGTTCCATATTTTTCTTGTATTCTAAATTGGAAGTGATTTTTATCCTCTTCACCGGCTTATTCATAACAATGTTGATGGGCGCTCCACTGTCAACTATTGCCCGCACCCATACTTTTTAGCTAGTATATCTATATTCTACATTTGAAGTATTGTAAAATCATATTTGCTGTGTGTATAGTGGCATTATTTGCCAAATTGAGGGTGTGAATTACTATCGCTGATAGATCAGGAAATGATTTCTTGATCACGCTAAGAATGATAGACAGGTTTTTCTCATCTAATTTGATTTCAGTCAATTCTTGAATATCTTTTGTCTAATCTTATCAACCAGTTGTCACACATATGGCTGAGCAACTTCCTTAATTATTGTTATGGTCATTTTTCTTTGCTCAAGATCTTGTTACCATGTTCAATCTAAATTGACCAATTATACAGCTGATCCTGTGCATCATCATTAACAAACAGATATCGAATGTCAAATCTTTGTGCATAATATTGGAAGAAAAGGTTTTTTCACAGCTCTAGACTGTTCCCCATTTAGGCTGTGGGCACTTTTACTGACTCCAGTGCAGGTTTAGACACTTTCACTTGGACCACGTTAATCTGTTCTTTAGACTTCTTGCAATGCACAGAGAAATGTCCTTTTCCTCTGCATTCATAACAGTTTTTTCTTTCTTATTGATCCACTTAAACTCTTTATGCTTATTTCCTGGCACATTTCAATTATTCAACTCCTTAGCACCCTTTGCCCTTCGTGGGAGCTGTAATTTGTACTGGATTTGTTTTAAAACTTCTATTAGGAGCATCAAAGGTAGCTCCCAGTATCTTCAAAAATCAACCATTTGAGAGGTGGTAATCTGTGTTGTGAACATGGAAGACATCATTCAATGCAAATCACAATAGGGCCATAGGGCTGCTTGCAGTGCGATTTATGTTTCAAAATCATCGATCACTTTCACTCCAACCAAAATCTGAAATTTGTGATAGAAATGATTGGCGAAAATTGCTAAGGATTCATCCTTTTGGAATTGAATTCCCATAAATTCTTTTTTGCACTTTAACATGCGCATGAAAATTCCAATTTCCTTAACAATGGCTTTGGCCTCTGAGTACGGCCAGCTGTACCCCTCTAGATGGGGCAACACCAAGTTTTGACAATCAGTATCCAGTCAATTTATCACGGTCAAAGCCTTTGGAGATTGCTGTATCCAAACATTGTCATAACAAATAATTAGAAAAATACAGAGGTGTTATCCCAATGGAACGTAAGTAATTTTGTGTGACTTTAAAACTCTCCGTAGTTTCTCTAATCACCTCTCTTGGTTTGGCTACAACTAACTTGAGGAGCAATTTTTGAGTCATCTCTGAAATGGCTTTGAAAGCAGGTGGCATTTTTTATGAGGTAGACATCTTTTCAAATGGAGTCCATGGAGTTTTTTCTTTGGCATTGGTCACCGCATATGGCTCACATTTTCATTTGTGAGTCTTTAACTCCTTGACTTGATTAGTCAGCCACTCTATATCAGTGCTGAATGCTCTTAAACAAATGCAATCCACTTCAAATTCTGCTTTCAAGAATAAAAATTCCTGAACTAAATCTCCTTTCTTTTTCTTCAATGACGTTACTTTTTCTGGTAACTCATTACCAAAACTAGCGACATTTTTGCCTCCTTCCTCAATCTTAAAAAATCTCTCCTCAAGGTAGTGAATTCTCGATGATCAGCAGAATTTAAGACGTTATTGATGGTTGACAACTCCATTCAGAGTTTTCTTAACTCATCCTTTTATAATATTGTGTCATAGTATCTTCTCAACTACACCCCTGTAGTGAGCACTAACTGCCAAATTTAAAAACTATTAGCCACTGTGTGAGCACCAATTAAAAATCTATGGGTTTTGTTGATTGTTCATGGATGATAACCCCTAAATTATAACTGCACAGGTTTGTTGTTGTTCAATCCTTTGTGTTGAATTATAATATATATTCATTTGATTTTAGTATGAAGACTATTATCCATAGTTGACTAGATCACTAGTATTGGATCCAACGCTTGACCAGTATTACTCCTTAAAATACTTAAGATGTCCTCAATAGGAATTTGTTCCCTTATACCGCCTAACTTGATCCATGCTCAGATCCTCATTTTTACGGCTTCTCTCTGGTGACACACATTCATCAGCAAGCCACATCTTAGCTCAGCTTCTTTTCTCTCTGGATCCACGCTCTGATACTTATACTTTATCTCAAAGAGTCTTTAATTAAAGCACACAGCGTTAATTTCCTTGATGGAGTTAAGAACTAGAAAAGAATTTTGCTAAAGTATATATTGATAAAACTTAATGTTTAGTGTTTTTAGTGTTTTTAATAAGTGAATTCTCATGGTCTATAGTGGAAATTTGGCGCCCAAAACTCAGTTGGAACCTCATTGATGAAAAGCAGCCATATGCCATTATATTAACCATCTTCGTCTCATCAGTGATGATCTTCCTCATCCTGGCTAGGATTCTGTCATTGGACATCCTCAAAACCTAAAATAGAAAATTTCAGAAAACGTGTCCCTAACATTTTCTCTTGATCCCAGCAAACCAACCATATTTGGAAAGTGACTGTTGAGTTTTGGGCTTTGTTCTGATGACTGGTTCTTCGTTAGGTGTGAAATGCAGTTTTGTGCGTCTATTGTGTGAGGACAATAGACAGGATGGTGATTTAGAATTTAAAATATAACTTTTTGGTAATACTTAAATTGTATACCCTGTAGTTTACTGGACGATGGCACGCCGCCCTGATCTTACTGATCCCAAGTAAATACCAACTAGTACAAAGTAAAATACTAAATGCAAAAAGTTTACAAGTTAAATTATAAACTTAATCCAGTAGTTGAATAATATTTATTAGTGTCAACTTAAGGGTTATTTATAGGGCTTTGTTAACCACATCTTACCCATGACGTCTTACTTTCAGTGGAATTTGGCCACATAAAAAGTTTGTAAAAACGTCTACAAATACTTCAACTCAGGTCATCATGCTCAGCCTCAGGATTGGAGTAAACACTGTCATCATTCTTGAGATGGCGTTTCATACGCATCTTCAAAATAGCTGAACTGATTCACTTTCACATGCAATTGGCAGCTCATACCAAGGTGAATTGTACCACTAATTAGTAATTAATTTGATCAAAAACTCGACTGACATTAAAAACTAATTTTGACATAGATTAACAAAGCCCACGTGCCCAAGTTATTAAGTCAAAACTTAATTTAAGTCCAACCTAACCAACTTAGCCCTCGAGCCCATGTCATTATAGTCAAATATTATTAAGTGATATTGCTAGGCCGCAATTCCCAAGTTTGGATATACTTAGGATACACCTGAGCCATAATCGCTGATATCTGATATGATCAAATATCTGACAATTAGGTCCAGTCAATCACTCAACAGTGGCCTTCTTAGTTTTGGGACTTGTTACCCATTAAGGCAGGTCGTGAACCAACTGATTGATTTTCTAGTTGCAGGCAGCATCACTCACCTCAAAGCTTGATCCTTAAAATACCAATTGGTCAGTGATGAAACCTGACTGATCCAAATCAGTACAGCTGATAGTTAATCATTGATCAATTATCTAATGCCACTTATTTCATTTGCAACTCTGCCTGATGAGATCTTAAGCATCACCCAGATTTTCCTGATGGATCCAAACCAGGAAAATTACCTGAACCCCTTGAACATTGTTAACCCAAAATTAGGGGTCAACCAATACCCAATTCAATTTTATATAGGGAATTATCCCCTAACAACCCTTGGTAATCTAGTCAGATGGAATATGGGCAAAAATCTGAACACCCTCCGATCTCAAAAACATTTTAGATTGAGATGTTGCAGCTTATGCTCTTCATTTTACTGGCCAAATTCTTCAAAGTTGGTTCATGAAGCTTCCTGCCTCTACCAGCTCCCATCACTTATTCTGCTTTTGCTTCCAAGAGACTCGTAGTTTTAGTCTGCAGGATGCCATTCAATTCCTGCACATATATCTTGTTTCTGACATGCCCCATCATATCTTCCCCTAATGGGTTTTGTTGGGGGCATGATTCAGCAACCACCACCTAGTATCCCTTGCTTAGTGCCAGCACATATGTCCAATGTTCTTGATGATCCTGTTGGCAAGAGCTCAAGACCAATCTTCTAGCTCCAGTGCCATGTTGGGATTACTCGGGGTTATTTGCTGACTGCCTCTTCTTGTTCTTTTGCTTCCCTTATGATCCAGGGTATTGTATTTGGCAAGTACTGACATTTCCATCTCTCTTTCCCTAGTTGAATTCTCACAGGGATCAACCTCCGCTCATTAAACTTGGCTTTGAGTAGATCTAGCCCTTGTTAGCATCTAATCTCACATAGATTTCATGGTTTGCTTACTCCTACTGTAATCCATCCTATTCTTAAGAGGCGACATAAGTGGAATAATCCTCGAGTTGAGGATAGCCATTAGAAAAAATATAAAAATATATATTTTTTCTGTGCATTTTCATTAATTTTATTGCTATATTTTATAAGTCTTTTTTCTACTTTTATTTTTTTATGGAACGTAACCTTTTCTCAGTTCAGCGGACCATCTTTTCTATTTTATTTCCGTTACTGGTTCCTAGGTATACTTAGACCTACCAGTTTTTATAGTTCAGAGGTCTTATTTTAAACTTAACCATCTAGTTTGGTTCAGCGGTCCTTTTTTCAGACTTGACAAAATCATCAGGACATAACCAATTTAATGGTTCAGGGGTCCCTTGGTACACTTTTTCATCATTATTTTTTCATTGATACACCACTTTAAGTACTTAGCATGGACTCAATTCACTATTCTTCCATTCAAGAGGTTCTTGATGGAATAGGTGTCCATCCCCATCTTGGCGATAATCTTGAATGGACCCAAACACAATGCATCTAGTTTGTTTCAACTCTAAAAATTATTTGTATCACAATAGGCAGCTCTTTTACCTATTCAGTAATAAGGCTGGTCAATTCTTATCATCTGTTGTTTTTGCTCTAATACTTTCTTTAATGTTGTATCAGTTTCTTTTAATTTCATATTGATAAGGATATTTATCAACTGGGTCAGGTACTGCTCAGCACTCATCCCCAATGTAGGTTCCACCACTGAATAAAAAATTGGTGTCAATGCAGCCTTCCTTCCATATAGCAACTCAAACTGCATTTTTCTGTCGCTGTATGATGACTTATATTGTATGCAAACATTACTGGACTAAGGCACGTTCCTCATGTGGAAGTTCTTCCGTCGACCCAGCTTCCTCAGCATTTCAGCCAGCGTTTCATTGACCCATTCTACCAGTCCATTCATCGCCAAATGGTAAGGTACAGACACGACTTCTAAGAACCCATTATTTCATTCATTATCAGGATCCCATGATATGTGGAAGTTGTTCCATTATCACTCAATAAGACCTGCGGGCATCCATGTTGGTACACTACTTGATCTAGGATAAACATTGCGGTGATTGTAGCATATATATTTGGCAGGGCCTTTGTCTTGACCTAACTCATCAGATGGTCAATCTCACTATGTTGTATTAGACTCCCCCAGTACTCATGGTTAATGGTCCTATCATGTCATTGGACACCATATGCCAAGTAAATCCAGTGTGGACTGGTCAATATCCAGTCGTGTTCTTATGGGGCTTATGCAACTGGCACTCCACACAACAAGCCAGATAATCCACTATATCATATTTGGTGGACTAGCATTAATTGTACTGGTGAATATGATCAATCATCTTCCTCAGGCCTTCATGCCTGACAACCTTATGAGCGGTTTGTGCAATAGCCGCTTGTTCTGATGGCTTTGGGAATAGTAATCGTTTCCTTTAATCACCTTGAAAAACTTGTCCATCCATGGTGTCAGTGATTCCAATTGCTTTTCAAAGTTCACCTTGGATTTCTCATGCTCATTCCAATTTCTCCTTCGACCATTCTCTGGAATAGCTCATTCGCCTGCTGGTATACCACTTGCACCATTTGGTGACTGTCAGATTCTTGTGGTTGACCTGAAAATAAACCCTTTGAAAACTAAGAGATCAGGCTGATTAATATCCCAGTACATGAGCTTATATTCAGATTCTCAACTTTATCCTATTGCAATTAAACGGCTTAGCCAATAGTCAACATCAACATCAAATCAACTTTTTCTTTCAAAAACTCGGGCTGAATACACTTACATATTCAGGCTAATTACCACTACAAAGAAACTTGGCAATTGGTCCCAACTAATCAGGAAGAGTATGAAATATTCACCATAAAAAATCGTTTGGGGACAACCTGAAGATACCATCTAAAAATCCCATGGACTAATAGACATATAAAACGTAATCAATTTCCCGCCCTATGGTAAAATTTGTATGTTGATCCTTGTAATTGGCACGATAGCACTTGTACATGGACCACCTGAATGTGATTACTTAATGCTATCAAGAGAGGCGTGCTAACGTCCCTATTAGAGGTGCATCATTTACTTCATAAAATGTTAAATTTCACAGAAGATGTAATTTGTCAGCAGTATGACAAAACTCAAAACAAGATAATCCTAGGGCTATTTTGCACGTTCTTATAACGATTTTTGTCCCTGAAATACTCCTGAATATGAGAGTATTTTGCCACAAATAAACCTAGTAATAGGTCATAGTTGTATCAATTGAAGGGACAAACTGAGGTGGAAAATAATCTGTTGAAATTGCATGCTCAAATGTGGCCAGGAGATATCCTAAAGGTATAAATACTTACGCCTAGCCTAATAAATAATCATTGAATATGATATTCCTCAAATAAAACATAATTTATTTTACCTCTTTCCTGATTTTATCATAGTATTTTCTTTTAAGAGTATTTACAAGCTAGAAGTGACAACTCCAAAGCTTGTAACTTTGCCTGTCTCAGTAGAAGTTCCCAAATGTGAAGGGAAAATTGAGTTCAAAATTGATCAGAAGAGTCCTAATAATTTAAATACACCTAGTGAGCTTCTGAACGGTCAGAATACCGTAAGACACAGACAAAATTTGAGGACATTTGCCCGAACTTCTTCCCAATTAAGCATGCAGGATCTAAACTTTCAAACGAGTGATCCTTGGATTTTAACAACTTGTGCTCACTCAAAAATTGGTGACACTCTCTAAAATGGATTCACACAACCATTTATTGGCAGATTGGCCAGACAAGTGAGCAACAATGAGATGGAAACTAGTGACATGGAAATCTCAGTTTATTTCTGTACCAGCCACCAAGGCCCTGATGTGGGTACCTCCTACTCCCTGGATCTTATCACAGTAGGGGAGCTCATGTAGATACAACAAGACCAATTGATCTTATATCTGTAAGCGTAAAAGATATGTGGGAAAATCTATATCAGGGTTTTAGGATTGGTACTTCACAAATCGATCCCTCCTTCATCCTGTTCTACTACTTTGAGGATCAGATGCTCAAGATGGAGATATACATGAAGTACCGTGACACAACCATGACATTTTTGCCAAACTGTCTCACAGATAGTCAAGCAACTAACGAAGTTCTGGAAACTTTGTTTAACCCTCAATTAAGCAAACCCAGAAAATCCTTGCTAGACAAAATCTGGAACTCACGGAAATCTACTGTGTTCAAGGGGAGGAACAAGAATCCCAAAATGCTTTACTAGACAGATTAAATTCATTCTTACTGGAGTTTAAAAAGCAATTGTTAATAATATGGACTTGCCAATGAAGCTCATGGGAGATTAAACACACTCAAGGAGCTATTAAACAAAGGAGTCCTGTAGATAGCTGCAGTAGTTCTTGATCACCTTGGGCTATTGCATGAATGGTATAAAACATAATAAACGTTGTCAAAAACAGGAAGTAAATTCTGATTTCTTATTATCTCATTTGGAACTACTCACCATACATGCCACTTCAGGATGAAGAAATCAACTGGACTTTAAATTCAAAGCACAATGATTTTGAAAAAATTTTGTTTAGGCCAAGCTGCATATTGTGAAAAAAACATCAAAGACCTTGCAGAAAAACCAGCCGTCCTGAATAGGGATGATGATGATGCCTTGATCAAAGAGGGATTTTCAAAAATTTGGACGGTTCTGTCAAGATTGCAGGCCATAAATACTGAAATTACTCTGAGAATTGGAAACTCAGAATGCAATTATCAACTTCAAATTTAAAGTAGACAGTATGGCCAAAGTTATAAAAAGCATAACGTCCAATCAAGCTTTATTTGAAGAGAATTATGACAACCTTAAAAAATAATTTGAATCCCTCAAAGAGCAAAGCTGCCAGTGCTCACCCAGCTTTGACAAAAAAGAAATGAGAAAAAGCTCTGCCCATTCATCCAAAAAAAGTTCGGAAAATCAACTAGGGGCCAAACCAAGCATTGTAATCCAGTAGTTCATAGCAATATCATGAAATTGAATCATTGGAAATTGACACCAATGCAGAAAACAATTTTTCAAATATACGTTTTATGCCTAGGGTTCTGGCATCAATCCTGAATCCACATACTCCCCAATGGGAAAGAGGGCCGATTATGAGTGATGATGCACCAAGACGTTCATGAAGAAGTACAACCCCTTATGCCCAAAACAAGGTGGGATGACTATAAACCATTGAACTTGCCAAAGTTTGATAAGGATGGGAAATTTCAATCCTTTCTCAAGCTATTTAAAAAGCAATTTGGGAGGCATCAGACCATGCAAAAGGATCAGCACTGATCAACTCACTTGAGGCCCATAGCTGTGACCTCGTTATGCCCTATCTTGGCGATTATTGTTCCTATATGGATGCCAAATTGCAGTGAAAAAAGTTTTGGAGGGCCTGGGAAGTTAGAAGCCTGAAAAATAGAGCTTCTTAATATTGAATTCATGCAGAATGAGACTATTAAAGACTTTGCGGACAAATTCTTCAATGAGGCACAATTCTTGCTTGGGTGCAACGCAATTCATAAGTTTGATGCTAAGATTGCAATGGAACACGGAGTCATGACCTATCAAGAATTGCACCATGTCATGATACCTGAATTTAATGAATAAATAGAAAACCAAGTGCTTGAAAATTATTTGAGAAGCTTTTCCCGTAGGTTTGATACACCTAATCAGCCCAACGACCAGCAAAAAACCGATCTTTAGGCCCAAAAAGCAACACTATATCCGACCAAGGGAAATTTTTCTGAACTACAAACCAAAAATTCGAGCAAAAGCAGCAAACAGGGCTTATTACATGCCACAACTGTGGTCAAAAGATGCATTTTGCTAGCCAATGCTACAGACAGTCCAACTAAAATCCTGGGGTCAACGTTGCTCTAGAAATCAACATTGACAGCAAGGCGGTAAAAGAGCAGGTGGAGTAGAGGTGGAATTCTCTAACTAACCAATATTTATACCATTCCACCTGACCCTGGCGAGTTCTAGGCCTGAAGATGTCGCTGAATATAACCTCCACCATATTGTGGTTAATGATGTCATGATGGTAACTACTTAGGCCACAGCAAAAGCAACTAAACCCTTGAAGCCTACCAAAGAATCCCGAGCAGAGGTATCAAGACCTTATGCAAAACAGATTATTGATCATGGTTTAGACCTCCAACCAAGATGTTCAACTGACCTGCCTTCGCTTAACAAAGTGAAAGTAGCCATTTACATGAAGACCTTAGCAGATAACCTCACACATACTTGCTCAAGTCTGAAATCACACATGTAATTGGGCAGCAGTCACAGTATTCACACAATAAATACCTATGAAAACTACTCTGAATTTACTTATGGGGATATAGCAGTAAACAAGGTGTGAGTTTAGGCCATCATTGATAGTGGTGCTTCTATCAAAACAGTCAGCACAAAGTTGGTTAAAAAGTTGAAAATTGCGCCCAATGTTACCCACTGTCAAGAATATGGTACAGCTGGAGCGCATACAACTAAATCGCTGTGCGCATACAGTGCTCTACCTTTTAGATTCAAATCTATTGTAGTATCAGCGCCTGCTATAGTGTTGCCAGTTACAAAGTATGATAAGCTGATTAAAACTAAATTCCTAAGGAGATATGTATTTGTTGCCAATCATAAGGATGATGCTCTCACCATTCTTGGCCAGTCTATTCCGCTTAACATTAACCAGTTTGGACAGCTGAGAAAAAGAAACCCAGACTATTCATAAATCTGGCCTACAAAGTCAAAGTAGTACCAATTGAGTATGACAAAGCGCGGTCAAAGATAAAAGCACTACCCACCAAGATCATTGAGTCAATGGGCATTCCACTTCAGTCAAATCAGCACATTACTATACCATCTGGAGATCAAGTAATCGTCCCAACAGGGCTGACAATTATTATCCTGTAAAGACTTTATGGTGAAGTATATCAACCATGGTCTAAATCTTAATTTGAGCAAACATTGCCCCTGGTATTATCATTCCTGGCCATGGAGAATTCCACATCTCGTGTGCAAACCTGAAAAACTGGCCTATCTCCATCATGCGACATCAAACAATTTCATTTCTACATCTGTTCCCTACCCTAAAAATTTACTTATTCCATGAATTTGGAACGTTTGCAAGTTAGGCCTCCACAATAAGGACCTACTCAGCATCAATAATGTCATCCTTATGGCCGATTTAAGCAACTTGACCAACTCTGAGAAAAGACAAGCTCAGGAGTTATTCTCTAAATATTAGAAACATTTGCACAATATGATTTTGACTTGGGAAGTGCTAAGGATGTCATCCACAATATCGATACATGAGATAATAATCAAATTGAATTACGCCTGATTAGATACTCAAAATAATCAGAAGCTGTATTCAAGGAGACTAAGGAACTCCTCAATCGCAGTATGTTAGTTCTTAAAAATTCCATGGGAAGCACCAATTTCAATTTTGAAGAATAAGAATGGAAGCAACTGAGTATTTATAGATTATAAAAACTAAATAACATCAAAAATAAGGGCTCATACCCTCTGCCATAAATTGACAATGCCTTGGATAGGCTAGTTAACGTGATGTTCTTCTCAGCAAAGGACCTTATCAGTGGGTATTGGCAAATAGATCTTCCCAAAGAGAAGCGTAATAAATCGCATTTATAACCCTAAGGCCTATTCCAGCTGACGAGAATGCCTCAAGGGCTCTGCAATGACCTGACTACCTTCCAAAGGGCCCTGGACACAATTCTGGGGTACTTGAAGTATTCATGTGTACTAGTGTACTTTGATGATATCAACGTTTTCAGCCGCACTTTTGACGACCACCTGGAACACTTAGAGGAAATTTTCAGAAGGCTAGCAGCTGCAAACTTAAAGCTTAATCCCAGTTAATGCCAGTTCTTCAAAGACCAACTGGAATATTTCAGATTTTTAATCAACAAAGTGGGTCTTTGGCCCCAACCCTCTAAGCTGGATTCCATCTCCAAAATTAAATGGCCCAAATCCAAGCACAATATTCAAGTATTCCTAGGCATGATCAGGTACTATTACTAATTTATTGCTGACTTTGAAAAACTTGAAGAGCTGCTTTTCTATCTACTTAAGGATAAGATCACATTCAACTGGAATCCAGCTTGCCAAAATGCATTTAATCAACTCTGATTGGCACTACTGGTCATGCCTGTTCTATAATACCTGGACTTTAATCATGAATTTATTGTCCAAACTGACACATGCCTCACAGCAGTGGGGGCTATATTATTCAAGCTGGTGAAGACAGTGAAGAACCTCCAGTTGCCTTCACTAGTTGGACCTTAAATGCTCATGAGAGGAATAACACGGTGACAAAATAAGAATGCTTAACCATCATATATGCTTACAAGCAATTTTGGGTCTACCTGCATGGCACTCATTTCAAAAGTTGTTACCGATCATGCTTCCCTAAGATGGCTGAACAACTTAAGAGAGCCTGAGGTCCAATTGACCTGTTGGGCATTAAATCCTCAAGCTTATGACTACACAATTGAAGCATTAATATGGGGCAAAACATCAAAGCGCCGATTTTCTACCTGGACTATCCATCATTGCAACACTTAGTCAGGCCTCAGATGAGTTGTTTTAAGAAAATGATTATCAGAGAGTACTAAGATGAGCCCAAATCTGTAGAAAAAACTTTTATTGGAGCTATAAAAAAATACAACTGTCAAAAACGGGATGATTTAAAAGACCATTGAAGGCAAGAAGTATATTTTCCCAAGACCCTTGGCCTGAACAGACCTAATAATGGCGGCGCATGAGGCCATAGGGCATGGTTAATTAAAAGAACCAAAAGAGCATCTGAAGCAATTCTACTATTAGTCAATGCATTTTAACATCCAAGAAACGTTAGAATGCTGTGCGGAGTGTCAAGTTAAAAACTATTCCAAAAAGGCACATCTTACCAGCTTGTTCAGCCCAAGTTCACTTGACACACTGTATCTATTGACATGGTTGGCCAACTTCCAACAAGCATTATGAAGGTTAAGTACGTTGTTGTAGCCATCAACTACTTGACCAAATGGGTTGAATCCAAGGCTATTTGGGAAGCAGGAGCAGCAACTACAGCCAAATTTGTCCTTGAAAACTTCATTAACAAGCATGAATGTCCCCAGGCTATTCACACCAATAATGAAATAGATTTTACCGCCAATGTACTTGCCAAGATCAACCAAATAATGGGAGTACAAGGTGTGCTTTCTGCTCCCTATCATCCCAAAATTTAATAGTACTGTTGAGCGCACAAACGTCGTTGATGAAAATTATCAGGAAATTAACTTTGGCCAAACCATCCAAATGGAGTACTTATCTAAGTTCAGCAGTGTTTGCCTACAATACTTCCTAGCATTCATCAACCAGGATGTCCCCTTTTCAAGTATTATATGGAAGACTTCTGGCTCTACCAATGCAACTATATTTAGTCCTAGAGAATCCTGGCAAAAACACTTATTCTTGATATGTCAAGAAGCTTGCAGATACTTTAACCAAACAACAATCTCAAGCCTTTGACAACAGTTTTGCCATGAAAAAGTTCTGAAATCAAGAGAATTAGAAAATTGCTACAAATTGGCAAGTTTGAAGTTAATGATAAAGTTCTATTTTGTAATACCCATGGATTGGGGCCAATTGCATAAGTTAGATTGTATCTGGGTAGGGCCATATAAAATAATTGAGAAAAATTCTCAGTTCATATCATAATCAAGGATATTAGGGCTGGCTATATATACAACTGAGTACATGCAAGATTCCTACAAAGTTTCAATAAGCTGGCCAATTTAGAAAAAGAAAAAGAAAAATATTAGTAATAACAAAAGAAAAAATAAATAAATAAAAAATGATAATTTTATCCTAATTAATACTTTAGTTTGCACTTGAGGATGGGGATAGAATCTAACTCCAGATTCAATGTAATTAAGGCCAAAGTTAAGGCTATGCACTTGCCCTACTCTATTAGGAATTTGGGCAAAAATTAACAAATGATGAAGATCAATGAAGGCTAATTGGAAATCACAAGGGCATATGTTTGAGTCGAGTGGGAGGAAATGTCAGATTCTGATGGTTGACTTGAAAAAAAACCCCTTTGACAACCAAGAGATAAGGCTAATATCCTCCCAATACTTGAGCTAATATTTGGATTCTCAACTTAAAGCCTATTGCAATTACATGGCTTGGGCCAATAATCAACATCAACATCAAATCAATTTTTTCTTTCAAAAACTCGGGCTGAATACACTTACATATTCAGGCTAATTATCACTACAACAAAACTTGACAATTGGTCCCAACTAATCAGGAACAGTATGAAATATTCACCATAAAAATCGTTTGGGGACAACCTGAAGATACCATCTAAAAATCCCATGGACTAATAGACATAAAAACGTAATTAATTTTCCACCCTATAGTGAAATTTGTATATTGATCCTTGTAATTGGCATGATAGCACTTGTAAATGGACCATCTAAATTGATTACTTAATGCTATCAAGAGAGGCGTGCTAACGTCCCTATTAGAGGTGCATCATTTACTTCATAAAATGTTAAATTTCACAGAAGATGTATTTTGTCAGCAGTATGACAAAACTCAAAACAAGATGATCCTAGGGGCTATTTTGCACGTTCTTATTACGATTTTTGTACCTAAAATACTCCTGAATATGAGAGTATTTTGCCACAAATAAACCTAGTAATAGGTCATAGTTGTATCAATTAAAGGGAAAAACTGAGGTGGAAAATAATCTGTTGAAATTGCATGCTCAAATGTGGCCAGGAGATATCCTAAAGGTATACATACTGGCGCCTAGCCTAATGAATAATCATTGAATATGATATTCAAAAATAAAAATTAAATTATTTTACCTTTTTCCTGATTTTATTATAGTATTTTCTCTGAAGAGTGTTGACAAGCTAGAAGTGACAAATCCAAAGCTTGTATTTTTGCCTGTCTCAGTAGAAGTTCCTAAATATGAAGGGAAAATTGAGTTCAAAACTGGCCAGAAGTGTCGGAATACTCTAAATACACCTAGTGAGCTTCTGAACAGTCAGAATACCATAAGACAAACAAAATTGAGGATCATTTGGCTGAACTTCTTCCCAATTAAGCATGCAGGAACTAAAGTTTCAAGAGAGTGATCCTCAGATACTAACAGTAACCTTAAAAAGCCATCTGCGTTCTGATGAGAAGCTCCAGCTTGGTGGACTATCTCATAAGTGTAAGCCTTTAGCTTTAATGCCCATCAGGCCAGTCATCCTTCCAGTTCTCTTAAGATGTGTAGCCAATGCAATGATGAGTGGTCCATCACCACTTTGAAGTGTGTTCCATGAATATTCACCTGGAACTATTTACAGTCGATAATGACTGTAAGACATATACACTCAGTCATGGTGTAATTTCTCTCAGCTGCTGAGTCTGTCCAGCTCACATATGCTACATTATGTTCCTCCCCAAGTTCATCCATTTGGCTCAGGATGGCGCCAATTGCCATTAACAAAGCATTAGACTGTATTATAATTTCTTGATCTAAATTCAGATATTACAAAATTGGAGAATTTATTAAATACTGGTATAATTCATTGAAAGAATTCTGGGCCTCTTCACACCAAACGAATCCCTTTTTTGGATCCTTCAATAAATGGAATAGGGGCTTGGCGATTCTTGCTTAATTTCTGTATGCTTCTTCTATAGTATCTGGCCATTTCAAGGAACTCTTAGATATCTTAGAAACTCTTTGGTACAGTCATCTGAGCTATATCTTTAATTTTCTGGGCTTGCGGCTGCAGTCCACTAAAGTATATTATCAATCGCAGATATTTTAGCTTTTTCTTAAAGAAGTGGCAAATTCTCAGCTTAATCTTTAGGTTAGCCATGGTAAATGCTTAAAAACTTTCTCCAAGTGGTGTAGAGGGTCAGTGAATGTCCTACTGAACATATTTATATTGTTCCACTAAACCAGGACGCATGACAACTTCAGATCATCTAAGATAACATCCATGGCCCTCTGGAACGTCGCAGGCGCATTGTATAAACCCTGGTGCATACTCATCAGTTGATAAATCCCCTGCGCAGTGATAATTGCGCATTTCTCTTGGTCTTCTCTTGACAAATCGATTTTACAATATACCAATTAGATCCATTGTGGAGAAATACTATGCTACTCCCAATCAGTCTAGCGCATCATTGATGCGTGTAGTGGATACAAGTCCTTCTTCATAATCTTATTCAGCTTCCAATAATTGATAACCACAGATTAGACCCATCCTTCTTCTTCACAGTAAGGCTAGGGATAGCTAGGGACTCGACAATGGAACTAAAAGCCAATGCTTTACTAGTTTGTTGATTCATTTCTCCACTACCACTTGGCCGCCTTTGACCATGAAACATTCTCATTCTAATTAAAAAAATTTCCAATATCAACCTTGTGGATTACATGTTTTGCACATCCCAAATCGTGGTCATTCTGGGCAAATACTTCCTAATACTTGTCAAATAATTTTTGCACCTCCTCCTGTTGTCTGTCTGACAGATCAGTGAGTTGCTCTCATTCAACCAATAAATTTAAATTTTCAGTTACCCTGGCTGATAATCCCATTTCATCAAGGGTCCCAAAATCGTGTAATTTCCTCAATTCAGCTGTCAGGATTAGATGAACAAATGCAACAATCTAATTTTTTCAATCTTTATTGGTTTTTCACTCAAATTTGCCAAAACTCGAATATCTCCATGGCCTGGCATAGTTATTCCAGGAGCCACCAAAGGCTTTACACTGGACTTCTTCCATGAGCTTCTGACTTCTCCATACAGCAGCTCAGGTATTTCCAATATTAACCCTGTGTCAACTATTATCTGTGATCCTGGCAGTATTGTTCTCAAACTTTTAAACCTAAAAGGAATCTCCCATTTTTCCAGGATTTCCATCAGCATCTCTAGTCACTTCCATCCACTTATTTGGTATCAAATCATACAATGCCTTCATTGTAGATCAGATTAATGAAGCTACTTTTCCTAGTCAGTGGAGCTTCCCCATCTTTCTGATAAACAAATTGTAACATCTGACCCAATATGGCCAACATTTTATCCTCATAGGTGCATTTAACTCCATATTAACGTATTAATTACATTAATCAAAATATTGTAGTTTTGGTTGGCCAAAACTATTGCTGGAGTGGATACCACTAGAGTTCTAAATCGAAGTGGTAGAGCACTATACGCTCCAAAGGAGATGGTGGTATTTGGCCTGGCTGTACCATATTCTTTCTTGTGTCCTAAATTGGCCGAGATCCATATCTTCTTCACCAGCCTAGTTGAGACAGTGTTAATGGGCGCTCCACTGTCAACTATTGCCCGCACCCATACTTTTTAGCTAGTATATCTATATTCTACATTTGAAGTATTGTAAAATCATATTTGCTGTGTGTATAGTGGCATTATTTGCCAAATTGAGGGTGTGAATTACTATCGCTGATAGATCAGGAAATGATTTCTTGATCACGCTAAGGATGATAGACAGGTTTTCTTCATCTAATTTAACTTCAGTCAATTCTCTTTGATTATCTTCGGGTCTAATCTTATCTACCAGTTGTTGCACATATGGCTGAGTAACTTCCTTAACTATTTTTAAGATCATTTTTCTTTGCTCCAGATCTTGTTACCATGTTCAGTCTAAATTGACAACTTATATAGCTTATCCTGCGCGTCATCATCAATGAACGGATTATTAATGTCAATTTCTTCATGCATAATACTAAGAGAAACAGGTTTATCTGCAGCTCTAGACTGTTCCCCATCTAGGCCATGGGCCCTTTTCCTGACTCCTGTGCGGGTTTAGACTCTTTTGCTTAGACCACATTGATATGTTACTTAGACTTCTTAAAGTGCACAGCAAAGTGTCCTTATCCTCAGCACTGGTAACTATGCTTTTCTTTCATATTGATCTGCTTGAAATCTTAGGCCTTATTTCCCAGTATGGTTCAATCATTTGACTCTTTAGCGCCCTCAGTCCCCTTCATAGGGATTGTATTTTGTACTTACTTTGGTATGAAACTTCTATTTGGAGCATCGAAATTAGCTCCTGATATTTTCAAATGATCCACCATCTGTGAGGTGGTAATCTCCATTGTGAACATGGCAGACATCATTTGATGCAGATTGCAATAGGGCGAAGGGCCACTTGCAGTGTTTTCCGTGCATCAAAATCATCCAGCACTCTTGCTCTGACCAAAATCTGCGATTCTTGGTAGAAGTATCAGCAATACTTGCTAAGTATCACCCTTCTGAAATTAAATTCCCATGATTTTGTGCTTGCACTTCGACATGAATGTGGGACTTCCAAATTCTTTCATAATGGCCGTCTTGACCTCTGAGTTTGACCAACTGTCCCCCTATAGATGGGGCAACATTAGGTTCTACAATCGGTATCCAAGCAATTCATCACCATCAAAGCCTTTTGACAATTTCTGTAACAAAAACATTGTCATGTCAAATAATTGTAAAATGCAGGGGCGTTATCCCAATGGAAAGTAGTTAACTTTGGCGTTTCTTAAAATCTCCAAAGTTTCTCTAGCCACCAGTATTGGTTTGGCTACTCAACTAACTTGGAGAGTTATTTTTGGGAGTCATCTCCAAAATAGCTGTGAAGGCGGGAGGCATATTTCATTGAATATTCATTTTTCCAACTGGAGCTCTCAGGGTCCTCTCTTCAGTGTCAGTTGCCGCATAGGGCTCACATTACATTTGTGAGTCTTCAACCTTCTACTTGCTTAATCAGCAGCTCTATATCTGCGCTGAATGCCTGTAATCAAGTGTGATCTGCTTCACTCTCTGTTTTCAAGAATAATTCTTCTTGAACTAGATCTCCTTCCTTTTTCTTTAATGACATTACTTTTCCTAGTACTCATTTCTGAAACTAGTGCCATTTTTGACTCCTTCCTTTATCTTGGTAAATTTCTACTCCAAGGCAGAAGATTCTTGATGATCTTCAGAGGTGAAGACATTCTTGTTGATGGTTGCCAACATGGTCAGAGTTAAATCATCCTTGTATAAAATCTTGTATTAGTGTATCCTACTCAACTACAACTCCCTGTAGTGAGCATTAATTGGTAAAATTCTAGGGGCTTCCTACTTGTTCAAAAATATTAACCCTTAAATTGATAACTTCACAGGTTTGGTTTTGCAATTCTCATGTTGTCTGATGATATATATATGATTGATAATAGTATGAAGTCTATTATCTGCAGTTGAATATATCACTAGTGTTTGGTCCAAAGCTTGTCCAGTATTCCTCCATAAAATACTTTATATGCCCTTAGTAAAGATTTATTCCCTTATCCACCTAACTTAATCCACTCTCAGTTACTTGTTTACGGCCTTCCTCCTGTGACACACAGTTGGCAGTAATTCCCATCTCAGCTCAGCTTCTCTTCTCTAGATCCTCAATACTTACTCTTTATCATTCTAAAGATTCTCCAATTAAAGCGCACAGAAATAATTTCCTTGAAGATGAATAGAAATAATAAAAAAATTCTGCTTTTTATGTTTTTTAAATACTTTATGTTATAAAAAACTGAATTCTTAGAAGAATTTATTGAGGAAATTTGGTGCCCAACCCTCAGTTGACACTCAGCAATGAAACAGCTGCCGTTGCCGTTATAACCCTTTGTCATCTCATCAGTGATGGTCTTCCTCATCCTGCTAGGATTCTGTCATTGGACATCCTCAAGACTAAAATGGAAAGAGTTTTAAAACGTGTCCCTAACGTTTTCCTCTGGATTCAAGTAAACCAACCATATTTGGCAAGAGACCTGCTTAGGTAATGGGACTTGTTATTCAATATAGCAGGCTGCAAACCTACTGATCTATTCGCTATTTGCAGGCGGCATCACTTGCCTTACAACTTGCTCTTTAATTTTTAATCAGTTGGTTATGAAACCCAACTGATCTCAATTGGTACACCTGATAGTTAATCATTAATTAACTATCAGAAAACCCTACTTTGTCAACAACTCTGCCCAACGAGATCTTAAGCTTTCACCTGGATCAAACCCAAATGGATCTGAACCGGGCAAATTACCTAAAATTCCCCAAACATTGTTAACTCAAAATTGGTGTCAACCAATATCCAATTACTCACTATAGGGAATTATCCCCTAGCGACCCATGGTAGTCTAGATGGCTGGAATTGTGGGCAAAAATTCCAACAGATGGAAAAAATAGGCATTAATGTGTGGCAAGCATAAAAAGAAACCCAGCAATAAATTAGGCTGTTGCAACTCCAGACCCCACAGGCCTTGCTGCAGGTAGTTGAACTATAGGACTAGCTGCTTTGGGATACTCCTTAGGAGGGTTTAACATAAAAGCAGAGGTGATGGGGCGGATCCTCATGTGGAGTAAAGATAAATGAGCCCAAAGAAATCTGATATCCTGTTGGCGGTTGGATTCAATGATGGGATTAAATTCCTAGAAGTTTCTTACTTGATAGGCCCATTTGGCTAAGGAGGGAGCTATTGTTACTATCATAACTGGTATTGCCCAGCCAATGTAAGGCTAAACAGGCCAAAACGTTAGTGCAGTAGGGATCTCAGAAAGAAAAATTTGAAGTAAAATTAAAAAATTAGGAACTCTAGGTTAATTTTTATTGTAAAGATAAATTAAGCAAATTGACCAACATTTCCTCAGTGCAACGCGACTGATTTGGTAGTGGTCAATTTGGAAAGCTTGTCAAAGCATGGATTGGGGCCCTCAAATTTTGACCTAACCCAGCAAATTTTTGAGGGAGGGGGAAAATGATTTTAATCTGAACTGACTTCAAAGGAATCAGTTTTGGGCTGAGTCACAATCAGTTAAGCCTTGAATGCCTGACTCACAACCTTACTGCATTTCTGACAGTTAGTGTGACAGCATCTGGCCCAACGAGCAACAGGAATCCCCCAAGGCCCCCCACATAGGGGTGGTCTCAACTGGTCAGAAATGGGTTTGGGATACCCAACCTGCCCATGCCCAGTTGCTGGGGCGTTCGTTTGGCCAAGTGGGTAACATCATTTAACAATCCAGATTATTGAGGTGGGATTCTTCAGCTAGCGGCAACAGTCCCCAGTTGAGGTAAATGCCTGTCAGGCTTTGTTCCCAAAGATTTTAAGGGTAATTTTGAATTGGCAACATCATTGCCTAATGGCTCAATGCCATTGGCAATTTTGACCGAAAATTTATTACTTGACACATTCCAACCAAGAGGTATGCGCCCATTGGGCTTTGTCCCCATAGATTTTGGAGCAAGTTTTAAACTAACGACATCTAAGAAATGGCCCAATGCCATTGGTGAGTGTTACCAAGAAAACACTTAATTTCGCATCTACCAAATGTGTGAGACCGTCAGGCCTCATTAACATGGTTTTGAGGCATTTGACTTTGATTTTAAGGGCTTGGTGGCATTGATTTCATAAGATCCTTCTAGCTCATGGGGGTAGCGGTTTCCAACGATTTCAGCACAAATTTCCTCAATTTGCTGTACTAATTTAGCTTAGAAAGTATGAGATAGGGGATGAAACTTCAGAGGGAGAGTTGTTACCCAGCGCTCATCTACCACATGGGTGAGATCACCCTGTGTGACAAGGGGGACTTTTTCCCTTTTTGGACTCTTTTTATTGGGAAATGAAAAAATGCCTGGCCTAAACAGAGGGGACGCTCCCCCAGACGTACAGCATCCACTTTATTGTTGTAAGGTTTTAATATCCCTAATTATTGAGTCTACCCAATCATGGGTGGCATGAAGGGCTGACTTGGCAGCATTGAGCGGGGTTAACTGCCAAATTTTGACTTTGAGCATGGTAGTCACATCTTGAAATTTGAGTTAGTGTTGCTCAAGGGCAAGGATTCATTTCTCCATCATGCATATCATAGTGGCTAAATTTGTTAAGAGTTTGAGGCGTTATTGATATAAGAAAAAGATCTGACGCCAAATTAGGGGTATTCATTCTTTTACTTTCACCGGGATTTTGCGGTGTACCTGACAAGGAGCACCAGTTTTTTCAGGATCAAGGGTTTAGACATCTTGCTTTTTTAATTTAAAGGCCAGGGGACCCAAAGCTCCAGGGTGTTGGAAAATACCTTGTTTCTTTCCTTGGTCAAAACGTTTTAATTCCAGATACTACATATGGATTGGTATTTCCTAAATATACGTTGTCCAATTTTATCTAAAAAAGGTAAAAAGAGAATGTGTCCTTTATTTGCTTAGAATCAAAATTATAAAGGAGATCTTGGAGGTTACCAAGCCCATTTCCATGCGGTCCAAGCTAAGAACTATTATTAATAAAAATTGTGGATTCTGTAGCAGGCTTTATAAAACGGTCAAAGAGGATTTGTTCACCGCATAGCTTGGGTTTGACCCCAAGATTTAGAGGTTTTAGAAGGTTAGTATTTGACAAAATTAGGTGGACATTGTCCCCAACGCTGATAGTGCTTGAAATTCATCAGTGATTTTCCCAATACTGGTTTCGGCTATTTTGACAGCATGGTATTGATTCCCGTCATCTACCTCAGTTAAATCTTTGATTTGGGAAGGAATACTTAAAATATTTTTTACATTTTATTGAAGACTAACTTAATGTTGACGTTCTCTTACCAGTGTGAACAAGAGGACAGACACAGTCCACTTGTGCCCATATGCAGGGCTGTAAATTGCAGAAGGGGCAGTGCATTTCAGGTGATCCACTCCCACCTCTGTGCATCCAATGACCACTAAGGCAGCACAGGAGCACCATGATAAATGATGAACCTGAGAAACTGTGTGAGACTTAAAGTAGATCATGTGGCGAGAGGATTGGCACAGAAACGAGCTGGTAATCTTATGTCAAAGTTGCATTGTTAATACAGTTTGAGAACTCAGGTAAAGTGAGATTGGTCAGGCAAAGTACAACCCACTAGGGAGCCTATGCCACCAGGCATGATGGAGTAAAAGACACTGAAACTATTATGTTGCTGGAGAGTCTAATTTTAGTGGTGTTTATGTGCAAAATTTTGGGGTAAAAATAATGGTGAAAGAATGAGGTCTATGTCTGACATAGCAGCATATAGACATTGCATACATAAGGGCGAGTCATGTTAGAAAGAAGGGTAGATTGTTTGGGAAGGGTGTCATACATCCTAGAGTAGCCTTCAGGATGCAAATTGGATGTGTCCCTGTGGGGATTGTTTTGTTTTTAGCCAATGGTGCAAGCTAAAATAACTTAACAGTGAAATTGAGGATATAAGCTCACTTTTCAAGTAAACCTTCTGCTTGTAATTGGGAAGTAGATTCTCCATTAATCCTTGATAATAGCCAAGTAACTCCGGTATAGTCACCATTCTAAGTCTACTGGCACCAACAAATACAAGACTTTCTGTCTTTGTACAAAATCAGGAAATTATACCTCTATAATTGGGACTACTTCTCCAGCAGGCAACTATGTACTTCTCTTAGGGAAGAATAAACACACACAACTATCTAATATAGATGTAATGGTGACAGATACAAATATCCAACAGATGACAGATGGATAATAATTAATAAACTAAGCAACAGTAGTTATTAATGATCAATAAACTAGTAAATGATGATTAATTGATTTAGTTGATGTTTTATTAATTGGCCAGGCGCTGGTATTATATACCTCTCAGGCATCTCCTGGCTGAACTCATCTATTAGATGAGTTCATTCATATAATGCCAATCCTCTGCTGGTCATGGCAATAATTATAAAAATCCCCAAGTCAATTTGGCCCATGAATTGACTAAAAATAACAATCATTTCAGCCCAATTGGAGGTAACTTTACTCTCATAATTGGGACGACTTTGGGTTTTGAACTCAACATCAAAATTTTCCCAGTTAGAGCTACATCATAACTCGACGCCTAACAATAAATGGGGAATAAATAATATATATGATCATAAAAGATGATGCACCCCAATTTGGGATGTCAGCAGGCCTCTTAATAGCACTAATTATGCCCATAATTTGGACGACTTTGGGTTTTGAACTCAACATCAAAATCTTCCCAGTTAGAGCTACATCATAGCTTGACATCTAACATTAAATGGGGAATAAAAAATATATGACCATAAAAGATGATGCACCCCAATTTGGGACATTGGCAGGCCTCTCAATAGCACTAAGTACGCCCATAATTGGGATGTCTATGTTTAAGTGCTTAATTATCAATTTCATTAAATTGAGCCCAACTTCTGCCTTAGTGCATTAAGATTAATGTACTAATTTAGGAGGTGCAATTTAGTTAATGCTGTGGGACCACTTTGCACCTAAGTGTACCAATAATTGGACATAATATAATAATATCATAGCTATTATTAGCTACGATAATTGGGAACCTCAGATGCAATTAGAGCAGTTATGAGGTGAATCTGATTTATCAAATTATGCAGATGAATTGGGAGAATCAAAGGATCCATCAATTGAAGTAATCTATCAGCATTGATGGTTTTCTCAAAGGGTTTATTTTTGAGTCAACCATCAAAATCTAACAGGGATCAACCATAGAAAGCCATCAGTCTGTGGCTGGATTCACAAAACTTTATATGACTAACCATATAAGTGTCAGATGGAAGAGAAAGGAGAAAAAAAGCCAAAAAAACCCAATAAACTATGCACAGGTTTTGGCATAAGAGCTTGCAATTTTTGTGCATTTTTTATGTCAAAAGAAAGAGATGGCTAGTACATGGCCATTCAAAAGGAGTTTTAGATCAATTTTAAGTTACAGTTTGCCCATACTTACACCACACAGTGTGATGACCAAAATGACAAATTAGGAAGAGCATGCATGCACATGCTTCATTATCCCCCTGCAGACAGTGGTTTTCCTGAACTTTCAGGATGTCCATGTGGAGGTTCTTCAGGAAACTCAGTTCTTTGTCCTGGGATGGAAAGGCTTTGAGACCCATGATGTTCAATGTCCCTGTTTCCACTGAGACGCTCATCATGCCTCAGTAGTGATTGAGCTGAAACTCAAGCCCTACCCCTTCACTCTCCATGGGCATTGTGGTATCCCTAAGCAAGTACCATACTGTTCTGCAGGGACTGGAGTGTAGTTGGTCAACCTTCAAGACTGCAAACTTAGGTATCTTTTTATTTGATTCTATTTCCTTCACAGTGCACTTGCAGTTAATCAACAGGATTCATATAATCTAATTATAATTGGTTGTCAAAACTTAGTTTCATTCAGTGTGCAGGTTGCATGCATGGAAATGCAAAACCCTGGGAGTTTGGCCAAGGGCTAGTGATTGGTGAAATTTGATTGTCTTCTATATTGGGATTATAAAGATTCAGAAAATTCCACCTTATCAGTATGATTATGTCCAGGTGAGATTGAGGTCACCACCAAGGCTGTCACCTTAATTACTGCCTTATGGGCCTGATTTACTTGATTATGTTCCTGTGGGGACACAGGATCAACTTTAATATACTGAAACGTTTCATTACAGTGAAAGGCAAGAGCAGTAGATACTACCCATGCGTTGTTGGCACTGGGTTTATCCATAGACTATCAAAAGCACAAATATTATTTCCGCCCTCTCTGACAGAGAAATTGTTGCATTTATGTCCAAAAGCCTGACAGAAGGTGCATATGGATGGCGCACTATCCACTGTTTCTACAGAAACTTGAATTTGATTCACACCAATCATGAGGATTTAGGATGAGAGATTCTAATGAGATCCGCCGTGGTTTCTTTGTTTGGGTAATAACTGCAATAGACTTGCCCGTACTTAGGCTAAGCATAAGGGAAAAGCGTTGCAGTTTAAATTATTTACTTGTTTTAGAGGGAAATATCATCATGTAGTGGTTGCTTATTGACTTTGTGAGACACAGTCATAGGAAGGTAATCAAAAGATTTTATAAATAGTTACACTGTTCCTATGAATATTATTAGTCACTCTAAGGATTACCATCACCAGTATAGGCTGTACAGAAGGTACATCCTTTTATTACAAAGAAAGGGAACGGTCCAGGGCAATGTCGCTGGAAAAGATATTGGACCTGGTTACACCATTGACAAGTGGTGGGTGGCTGCCGCTCTTCCCCCAAATATACTGGTCCCAAACTCATGACAGCAGGCTCTGAACCTCCAATTTACACAAAATCTATAATGAGTATACTACGAAAATTGGGACATATACCAACAAGTGCACTCTCTTTTTGCTGGAATTTGATTGAATCCCTGAAAGGATGAAATAGTCATGGCATTTAAAGGGAAAATCCTGTTGAAAACAAAATGAGAATCCCTTGGGCGCGTCAGTGTGAGAATAACAAAAGGGCAAAAACATAAGCGCAAAAACTTACATATATAAAATAATTGAAAAATATTCTCAAGTCTTAACATTAGGCGAGCCAGATGGCATATCCAATGTGGAGGCCCTGACAAACAACAGATGACTTGTGAGAAATAATGTACATATTCCGCCGCCTGGTGAATAGTTTACAGTGGTCAAGTTGTCACACTATGGCAAAATCCTTTCCCTCCCTCCCTGGCTGATGCTATATAAACTGTCATGGCTACATGACTTAATTGAGGGCACAGACTGTAGAAAAGGCTGAACGTCAGGAGGCTAAAAACATTAATCTGCAATGCTCTCTGGCTTAAAACATACCCTGGACCAACTCTGAGTACAGGCGAGATATGCCAAGGCTGGTCCTGGGGAAGTGCGTGATGCTTGGCCCTGCATTACAGCTAGGGCGTTAAAACGCACCATAACATTACAAATTAAGATGGTTCAATTTGGGTGCTTGAGGAATGGGGTTTCAAAACATCTTCTATTTACAATATTAAAAACTCAGGTAGGATTAATTTCAATCAATCACAGGTTCCAGACTATCTCAAGTTACAATACAATGCCTGATGGTTGTTGTGCCTATTGATTTGTTTAGGATTAGCACCACTCCAACAGATTAATGGCTCTCCCCCATAGTTTTTTATGATCCTCAAAAAAATTTCCTTATTGGTAGATTTCCTAAATAAAAATGCTAATGAGTATTGCATTTTTTCAGGATCCCTTGGGCAAACCTGTGAGCGGACCTCCTTTAGGAGGTCTCCAATAACATTGGCCACATTATTTTAACAAAATTAAAAACAGTAATTGGTGCACCTCTGGGACGTCCTGGTCCCCTCCAGATTGAGGCACCCAAACACCCTGACACCAATCTCCACTTGGTTATGGATTTCCCTTTAAAATCCAGCCAAATTTTAGCTGTTTATATGTTGTCTTCTAATATACAAAGTTGTACTCTTGCCCTGGGTCACTTTTGCTCTGCTACCATCTGTGTCATTTTGTTTCCAATTTTGCTAATGACTAGTTCCCTAGTGTGGCTGTGCATCAAGCGCCACTTCTCTGGAAATGAGAGAGTTACAGACACTCTCTTGACATTAGTTGACCAACCTTTTTAAATTATTGCAATAGAATTATTCATGTGGGACCTTTGCTAAGTGTGTATTGGGTACGATGGCCATTTTTATGGTCTCTATGGTGCTCACTACCATTTTCTCCTTTGGCTTAATGTTGGTGCGTCTCATCTTTATTCTTGCTACCTCAAACTAGGAAGTGCCCACCTTCCTGCTTGTACCTGGTGGACTTGTACACTTCACAATCCTGTTGTTGTGATTCCCTGACTTTCCCCCTAGGTTACTTTGTGAAATTTCTCATTCTTGCTTCCATCTCGCTGGAGGCTTAATTTAGTAATAATAAATTGCCTGCTCCCTTCCACCCACATATGGGGTAAATCTGCTGTATTGGCTGTCACCTGAAGCTGCCAACTGGGCTTTTCAGTGTTCCATACACAGCTGCTTTTGTGGAAATCCATGGAAGGTTTGAAGCATATACTGGAGGAGCATCACCCAGATGTGTCATATGTATAATCCCTATATAAGTTCTTTGCTATACACCAGGATGGCCACCCAGTGAAATTTTATAATAAATTTTTTTGAAAGAGACCATACCCTACTTTTGCCCGCCTTTGTTAAAACGTCATTTCTTTGTTCCAACTTGAACCTCCCCATGAGAAACGCCATAATATGGCAATCACCCCCTCACAACTTTGACCAATTAATTGAAGCTCTTTGAGGGGACTTCCCAAACCCTCAAAAGATGGCAGGTAACTTGGCTGTCATGGTTTCACCTAAGGTTACACCTATAAATACAGGACCCAAAAACTTGTGCACGCCCCTGAAATGGGAGGAATCTTATCCTTCCATTCATTCATCTTTGGCAGAACTCAAAGTTGAGTAGGGGTCTAGCCCTAAGTTTAGAAAAAAATGTCTCAATCAATTCCACCACTATGATGTCACCTGCAGCAGCCCCTATAAATATGGTTCCCACAACTATTTTTTTATCTTGAATGGGGAAGAGCTCCTCAATGATTCCCTCCCTGTTTTGGCGGAATTCAAGGTCTGGAAGAGTCGCCCTAAATTTAATGTGAACAAAATCAAAAAATAACTCTTTCTTTGCATTACATTCCTGTGGTGCAATCTAGAAAATTGACGATGTGCTTGGTGGTGATGATCTGGATAACTATAAACAACTGGTCATTTGAGCAGATATGGGGCCTATGACTCTCAAAATAGCGTTCTTTTATGCAAATTATATACAAAATAATCCAATTATCAGCTCTTGCCTCTCTGATGATGACCCTAATCCTTTGTACTAAATTACCCCAAAATCCTGCGCTGGACCCCCAAGTTGATTCTCAGAACACAGGATGTGAATAAGGATCTACATAAAAAATAAAAACGATTATCACGATTCTTCAATTATTGAATGATAAGCTCTAAGTCTTTATGGCATAATGGGTAAAATCTACCAATCAAGATTATGAGTTACAATTATTTGAGCGCCTTAGGATGGCAATATAGAGTTGGAAAGGTTATATTGAATTGCCTCCAAATCAGGAGATAAGGTGATGTTGACAAATGATGAATATGAGATGTCAACGTATGACAAATACTTAGTGGATCAACTCAAACCAAGGCGATCAATAATTTAATAAATGATGAATTCTGCTGGAACCAATGAGAATTATGGTGGAACATTTAGTCTAAGCAAATGGTTGGTATCAACTGAGATCTTTGCAATATCAGCAATTTGAGAATATTGAGAAGGAGAGGTTGTTAGTAAGAAAGAGAGAGTGGAGCAGCGAGCGTCCACTGAGAAAATACAGTTAAATAAAAAAGTGACATTGGATCAATAGCTCCCATTTATTATATTATATTTATCTTACATGTGTGCTGAGGACTAACAATCTCCATATCATCCATTCTATTTCTTAGTGGGATCAACCCTGCGAAAAACCCTTTGGCGTATCTTCTAAATATTGCTGATGTTATAACAGTGGTTCTCACTACAGGGGCCCATTGATCAGTCACAAAAAATAAAAGTTCTTCAGTCTTCAGCCATGTCACTTCAGGCTTACTTTAACAGGGGGATCTTCACAACACACCGCGCCAGTTGAACATGCGAAACTCAAACTCACCCTGGACTCTGTGCTCAAAATTCAGGAAGTGCTGTTGCAGGAGGTTTGTAGTGATAAGTCGCCCCCATTTGATCACGATGGGAATATTTGTGAATTCTTTAAGCGATTTGAGTTTGCTATGTAATGAGCCTCAGATTGGTGTAAAGAAAAACTGTCAGTATCTACATTGGATGTTAAAAGTGCTGATCTAGTCACCTGCTACCTTCCAAACAGTTCTGTTTCATATAAAGAGGTAAAGGATAATGTGCTGCAGTTGTTTGGAGAAACTGCAAAGATGTTGAAGCAGAAAGCTGAGTTCTTGACTATTGGGTTTCAGTGTAAAGATGCCCTTGCCACGTTTGCTGATTGATTTACAATGGAAGCTTTCATGTTAATTGGGGTGGGGATTTCATCTGAATATGACGTATACATTGTGATGACCTCTGTGGTGAAGCCAAACCACGAGCTTTACAATGTCATGACCTTAATGTTGGATGATGATGTACCCCTGCTTAAGATTGTTCAATTTTTGCGCTGTTTATCCATAACCTTCATTCTACCCAATACAGAGCGGAAGCACACCACCGCCATCATTAATTCTTCTTATTTAGAGAAGTTTGGCTGTTTGGTTCAGATTCTGCAAAGTTACCCCCAGCAGTTCAACGTTTGCACCATACCTGCTTATCGTCAATAGCCTACTACTGATCTGGTCCTGTTTATGCTGATCATTTCCAATCCAACTTTCTGCGTGGACCAACTTGCAATAATCAAGGACGCAGGCCCTACGGGGTAAATTGTTTCAAATGTGGTTGTCCTGGGAACCTGGCACAAGGTTGTCCCAATCAACAGGTCCATTATGTACAGCAGGATCTATGCTACCAGGGAAAAGTCTGAGTGGAGTAGAGAATGGACTCTCAGCCTCCACTATCACAAAATCAAACGTCCCACCTGAACCTACTAAAGTATATGCAGCGGTTGTTCCCCAATATCATGATACATTTCTAGATCAGCAGCTGTTTGGGGGAGTAAATGTACTGACACAAGCACAAGCCAAGGGCATGGCGGACAAAGGAACTATGGAGCCCTTGAAGCCTTATGCCTTTCAAATGTTTGAACTAAGTTCTTCAAAAAAACTGGAACTGCTCACAGATGCGCTTTCCCTGAGAGGAGTAGACGTCGCCTTCCCAGTGGATGTTATTGTTAAAGGGTACCCTAAAGTCTGTGAAGGTATTATGAGCTTCCTTGAAGAATGCGATCCTTTTTATTATTCATGTAGTAAACAGTCTCATTAATATTACTTGATGTACTTACTGCAATATTGTTGTAGAAAAAACACAAGTTCGCGCTATAATAGATATGGGCGATCCAGTTAACATAGTTTTTATTAAGTTGGTGGCGAAGCTGAAACTAAAACCTGCTGTGGAACATTGATTGATGTATAGACCGCTGGATCAGAAAACATGGTCTCTGATGGAGCGTACAGCCGTTATCTTTGCAGTTTGGGTCAATTGTCATTGTAGGTCTGTAGATAGGGTTACCAAACAGCAAATAATGATCTGGTGATTGAAATGCGTTTTTACTAACACTATGGTTCTGTCGATGATATGCTGGAGGAGACCTTCAAAACTTTGGAACAACGGATCCAAATTTATTTTACCTCCAGCGGAGTGCCAAAAGATCTCAGTGCACATGGGACATATCATCCTTGCCTATAGTGACGGGTTGAATCTGGTTCACTACCATTGACCTAAGAGCAAGACCTGTGACCTTCCCTAGCAAATATATGAATATCAAGGGCTGCCGCTTAGAGCCGCTGGCCCTATATCCATCCCATATGGCCACCAAGTGATATTAACACTGAGTTAGAGATGAAAGTGCCTACTGGGCCTTATGTAGAGGTCATTGGGCCCTATCAGTAATTGCAGTTTGAGCCTCATGTAGCTCCAGGCATTGTATTTCCAGGACATGGGAAGATCAAGGTCTTGGTAGCAAATCTACAGAATGAACCAATGCAAATCCGCTGGCACCAAATAGTACATATTTACATTTGATCCCAGTTGAGGAGGTCCTCCAGGTTCATGAGTTTGGGTCTCTGGATGAATTTAGTCTACCCATCAAACTTCAGCTCGGCGTAATGGCAATTGTACCTTGCAAAAGCTTACTGAGGGCACAAGAAAATTTTAAAATAGGCTATCGCTTTATTTCAAAAATATAAGGTGATATTTGTCAATTTTGTGACCACGTTTTATGGTGCTCGTGTGGAATTGTACATTGACTGGACATGGGTGATCATCCCTTCAGTCAGGTCCCAGCCAATCCGCTGGTCTAGAGCAGTGGAAAAGTTGTTACTGGGCAAAGTGATAAGCTGCCGGAGTAAGGAATGCTTAAACTGTCAAAGAGTCCATGGGCTTCACCTGTCCTAATTGTCAAAAAGAAGGACGCTACCAACCAGGTAATGACAGACTACCGCAAGCTCAACATCACTATGAAAAAGGACTCATACCCCTTGTTGAAAATTGACAATGCTTTAAACTGGTAGGGAGTAGCTTGTTACTTCTTGGCGATAGATTTGATATCAAGCTATTGGCAGATCAAGTTACCCATAGCGGAACAGGAGAAAAGTACCATTATCAAGTCCAAAAGGCTTTTTTAACCGACCCAGATGCCACAAGGGCTGTGTAATGCCCCAGCTACTTTCCATCGGGTGATGGACACTATCCTTGGCAACTTGAAGCTATCATGCGTTCATGTATACCTTGACAATATCAACATATTCTCCTGTACATTTTATTAGCACCATGCCCATTTGGAGGAGGTATTCCGCCAGTTGGCTGACGCCAACATCAAGATCAAGCCCTGGAAATGCCACTTTTCAAGGATCAGCTGTAGTACCTTGGGTTTGTAATAGATGTGACAGGGCTGTGGCCCCAGACAGACAAAGTGGAGGCTATTCAGAAGGTAGCTTCACCAAGAAGTAATCTTAATATACAAGTATATTAAGGGATGGTCAGCTACTACCGCTGAATTATACCTAGCTTTAGTTGTATTGGAGGTCCGCTGTTTGAGTTATTAAAGAAGGATGCTTTGTTTGAATGGATGGAACGTCAACAATAGTCCTTGATACACTTTGGACAGCACTAACAGTGCGCCGGTGCTGCACTATCCCAATTTTGATAAAGAGTTTATCATCCTGATGGATTCGCCTCTTTCCGCCGTTGGGGAGGTCCTATCCTAAAAATATGATGAGGGGGAGGAGCACTCCTTTGCATACTGCAGTCAGAGCCTGAACTACCATGAGCATAACTATACTGTGATTGAGTGAGAGTGCTTAGCGGTAATCTAAGCATATAAGCAATTAAAAAGTATTTTTCACGGAGTGAATTTTAAAGTTGTAATGGATCACGCTTCATTACGCTGGTTAAAAAATCTCAGGGATCCTGAAGGGCGGCTATCCTGATGAGCTCTCAAACTGCAGGATTACAACTTCGAAATCCTTCACCATCCTGGAGCTAAACACCAAAATGCAGATTGCTTGTCAAGATTGCCCACAATTGTGATTACGGCGGATCTGAGTGACATAATGTTTGATAGGATGCTCAGCGGAAAGTACAATGATGAACCACCTCAAGTCATCAAAGTATTAGATGGAATAAGGGCCTATACATTCCATAAGAATGGTGAGTTATACAAGCGGATGGGTAGCCTATAGTTAATATCCTCAGGTCTTCCACCCAACCAAACATCATGAGTGCACACTGGGCAGTTAAAATGGTAGAGTGCGCAAGACCCTGGAATTCTTGTGACCTCAGTACTACTGGGAAATCATGAAATATGACGTGCTTGAAACCATTTCCTGCTGTCACAAGTGCCAAGTGGAAAATCCATTTCACCAGAAGACTTTCTACCGGCTAGTGAAACCTCACTTTGCTTGACACACGGTTTCTATTGATGTCATTGGCCCTCTGCCAATGGGAGCTAACTAGTCCATGTACATTCTGGTGGTGATCAACCACTTGACCAGATGGGTTAAGATATGAGCAATATGCTATTTAAAGTGATCACAGTGGCTAAGTTTGTGAAGGAATGTATAATTCAGTGCCATGGCTGTCCCAGTTCATCCTTAATGTCAACGGAACTAACTTCACTTCCCACATCCTTCCTATGCTTAACAAACTGATGGCCATCTGCGAGGTTTTGATAACCCTTTATCACCCAGAATCCAATGGGATAATTGGACAAGTGAACTGGACCTTGGTGAACATACTTTTGAAATTGGTGAAGGATTGACCTTCTGATTGGAGTTCCCTCCTTTCCACTGCTGTTTTTGCATGCAACATTAGCTATCACTCCGCTAAGGGGAAAGTCCCTTTCAATTATTCTGTGTAGGCGACACCCTGCTCTCTGGCGCTGCTTTATGCTTGTGTAGAAGATACCTTTGGAATGGATCCCCACCATTATTTGACTAACCTAGCGGACATGCTGATAAATCTGCAAACCAAAGCGTACTCATTAAGCTTAGAAAAGAAGATAAAGAACCAAGCTGCTGATCAGGCGTGGCATAGCAGCCTAGCTAAGTTCTACAATGGCGATATGTTTTTATCCCATGACCAGCATGGGTTTGGGCGGAAGCACAAGTTGGCCAACATCTGGATTGGTCCGCTTAAGATCATTGAGAAGATGGGCATCAACGCCTATGCCCTCAAGGACCCCACAAGCGGTCAGATCATCAACTAAGTTCATGTGAAGTTTCTTCGACCATATAAACAATATATTAATTATCCAGTCTAGGGGGGATTAATGTCACATTTCTGATAAGATTGGATGATAAGCCCCTAAGTTATGTCAGAATGGATAGAATTCGCAGATCATGATTATGAATTCTTAATCATTTGAGCCTTAGGATGGCAATATTGGGTTGGAAAGGATACAGGATTGCCTCCAAATCAGTAGATAAGTTGATGTCATGAGTGATGAATTTCAAATAAATTAAAAGTCTGATATATTGATAAGAGTGGTTCAGAGGAAAATAATAAGTATATTGGCCAAAAGTCCCTGGTCAATTCCCGGTGGAACCCCGCAAATTGGGGGTAACACATATAATAATGATAAGGCAAACAAATTGAGTTAAGTGAAAAGACTGCACCTAACCATTAGTCAAATTTGAAAAGCTCATAATAGGCTCCTCCCCCAGCCTCATCTAAATTAGTACAGGTTACACCGCAAAAACTGGCCCTTTTATAGGGTTGGAAGGGGTCCAATCAAGTGAAAAAAATTTCCAGCCCATTGATTGGGTCAAACTCATAAAACCATTAACTAATGGAATAGTCTTTTCTGCTCTTAACTCTCAATTGGTCATTCTGTCTAAATGCGGTGAGTTTGAGAAATTTGATAGGTTGATGGCTCATATTACCTAATTTCTATTTAAAAAAATATAAAACTTTGAGCCTCAACATTATAAATATTACTATTGACTTATTAAGAGGATTTTCCTTTACCCCACGCGTGGCTATTATTAAAAACTATAAAAACACCTTCTCTAGCATTTATATATGTTTTATTATTTTTATTAGGCGGTGAGTGGAAAGTTTTATATTTAATTTGTTGGATTTAAAGTAACAAGCACCAGTGAGCACCTTCCTCTCCCAAAAAATTTAAAAAGTGGTGCTCACTTCAGGGATGACTTTACACCACAAAACGTTCAAAAATATGGAGGCTGTTGGTGGTGGTAACCCTTCTAGCTTTTTCGCTGATATTAATCCTAAGCTAGCAATTATAAAACAACAGCTATCCAATGCTTTGTCTCACCTTAAAAGGATCAAGAAGCACTCATTGCAACTCCCTATTATAAAAAAACCCCTCTTTGAGATAAGTTCACACCTGGTGAGGGTAGTGTTGCATCCTTCCTCTATGTTTATGAATCTGCGATGGAAAGAGCAACTGACCAACAAAAAAGTCCAGTGATTTTTCCCTGCTTGAATCAAAGAGCTCAAGAAAGAATGTTCCCCATTATGGTCAACCACAGCACTTGGGAAGAGGTTAAGAAAGCGCTTCATGAAGAATTCTGTTCAAAAACAAAGTTTGCAGAAACAAAAACAGGACTTTATGTGCATTAGTCTGCAAAAAGGAGAATTGATCACCTCTTTTATTTAGCGCTTCTATAATAAAGCACTACCTCTGTTGCTTGCCCAAATGCTCCCTCTCAACAATGATATTGCAGCTATCTTGATTGGCTTGACATCTCATCCCTCCTTGGCGATGCATCTCTTCCATAAAGCACACTTTTAAAACTGTATGAGATACCAAGGAGGCCTTATTAGCAGTTGCTGATATCTATGAGCTTGACCCTACACAAGTATCTTTGAGCCAAGCATCTACGCTGACCAATTTGGCATCTACTATGGCTGTTTCCCTCTGGAAACCTGTACTTACATAATTGTTATCTCAAAATTCTTCTTCTTCCCATATTAATAGTCAAATGGTAATGGCTGTGATGGGGCAGTGCTCCCCTTTGTCTTCAGTTCAAAAAAAACCAGCTGGTGAAAGCAGTCGTCCCTTTGCCTTGCCCATCTTCTTCTTCAGAGAGTCCTTTCCAAGTGGTCCCAAAGCCTAAACCCCTTTATTGGAGCCCAATCGCTCCCACTAAGAGTGGGTTAGATGACCAGGTCACAAAGGCTAAACCGCCTGTTTCATAGAAGCAAACAGCCACTGAAAGACCCAAAGCTGTTGAAGTTAAAGCATCTACCTCCATGGCGCTATCCCCTTCAACCTCTCATTCAGCTAACTCTAGTCTGAAACCTGCTTTCTTGAGGCAGCACAAACCCCCTACTTTGAAGGTCAAAATTTGAGCTGCGACAATTCCATCGCCTCCCCCAAAAGTTAATAAGGTGCATGAGCAACCCCAGGACCTCTCATCCAATAAGGGAAGTTCTGAACCTACCTCACTTCCTATGGGCTCCCCTAACCTGCATTAAATACCCCTCTGACGAAGACTCTGAAGGGGGTGATGAAGATGTTGGTCACTATTTTTAGGAGCCCCAGGTGAAATGGAGATACCTGATCAATTGAACCCGGAGAGAGTGAATTGGGCTAAGATCCCTCATCAAACTTATCTTCAGCAAGTGTTGAGGGGTCTCAAGATTATTGACACTGCCAGTGACGTTGACCAGATCATTGCCACATTTCTCCGATCTACCCAGTGTGTTCATACCCTGCAGACTATCCAGGAGACATACCCTGGAACTGCCAAACGACTTGCCTCCACTTTCCATCTAAAAGAGGTCCTCGCTTTTCCCCCACTTTGGGTGGTACTTTAATTAAAATGGAGGTAATCATTAATGGTGTGCGGTCTAAAGCTATCCTTGACACTGGGTCCCCAGTGAACGTTGTGTCAACCAAGCTTATTAAGAAAAATAAGCTGGCCCCTGACCTTGACTACACTCAATAAGATTGGAACTTTGGGCCCAAACAACACCCGCGCCAGAGGGCATACTCTTCCCTGCCCATTTATTTTAAAAAACTTCTCTTCTCAGCTCTATAAGTGTCTTTGACCAATAATACCTACAATTTACTCATTGGAACACAAATTAATTTTCAAATATGAAGGTGTTATTAATTTGAAGCAGGGCTATCTCTACCTGCTTAGCTATGAGGTTCCTTTGATTCTGTCTATTGATGAGCTCAATAAAAATTATGTTTGCACAGTTGAGTATCCCTCCTCCTCTTTATCCCTGCATTACACCACGGCAGGCAGGCATACAAAGTTTTGCATCCATCAGTAAACGCCCTGGATGTATCCCTTTCTATGATTCTGAAATGGTGTTCATTAAGTATGGGGAACAAAGGGTAGTTGACACGAAGAACCATGAAAATCCCACACAACTGCCTACTGAACCTCATTAACATTGATGGAGTTAGTCCTTTAGAGCCCAGAGTTTTGCCAGGCGTGTTAGACTCTGCCTATTATCGGCCTATTAACCTCCTACTAGGGAATCTCACTAAGAAGGATATGGTGGCAAAAAAATCAGGATAATGGAAGAGGCCTGCTGATACCTATTGAGGACATCAAGAAAGTCCACTATAATGAGTCTATGGCTGATATGGTTTTACCCGCTGATCATACATTATGTACATTGGTCACAGTTCATATCTCTGATGAACTAACCCCAGCTGAGCTGGATAAATTCCACACCCTATTCAAGGCCTAAAGCGATATTTTCTCCAAATATGACAATTACTTTGGGAACATGAAGGGGTGGACGCATACTATTGATGTTGGAGATGCCAAACCCATTTGCTCCAAGCCCTACCACAAATCAAATGTTGAGGAGCTACAGATGCGGATAGAGTGCAAACAGCTGCTGGGTGCTGGATTGCCGGTGCCGTCACAAAGCCCTCTGGTCGCCCTCACTTTTATTAATTAAGAAGAAAAATGGAGGTCATTGGGTAGCTATGGACTGCCACAAATTAAACAACCTCACCAAGAAGGGTAATTACCCTATCCCTCACATTGATGACTCTCTGGCCCAACTCTCTATGTCCAAGTTCTTTTCAGCCAGGGACCTGGGTAAAATTTATTGGCAAATGGACCTTTTTCCACAAGACCAGGAGAAATGTGCTCTTATTTTCAGTGAGGGTCTCTTCCAACTTTCCCAACTACCACAAGGGTTGTGTAATGTGCCCACCACTTTTCATCAGGTGATGGATCACATTCTCCAGAATCTCAAACTGAGCTGTGTGATTGTCTATCTTGATGACATCACAGTTTTTTACAAGACTTTTAATGAACACCTCGCATATCTAAAAGAGGTGTTTTAACACTTGCGAGAATATAATGTCAAACTAAAGCCCTCCAAATGAAAATTCTTCCCAAGGAAGCTGAATTTCCATAAACACGCTATCTCACAAGATGGAATACAACCACTACAAGATAAAGTCGAAGCAATTTCCAAGATGCCTGCGCCCAAAACCCTTTGTGACATCCTAGTATTATTTGGGCATGATGGGGTGCTACCATCAATTTATTCCAAAATTCGCAAAGCTCAGAGAGCCCCTTGTCCGCCTCCTGGCTAAGAACACCCCCTTCCATTAAGGTGCTGAACAAAAAGCCGCATCTGAGACTCTGAAAGAACTATTGCAAAAAAGGCCGATACTCCACCACCCTGACTACAGAAAACCCTTCATGTTGTTCACAGATGCTTATGACTACGCTATTGGAGCCATATTGGCTCAATTGGAAGAGCATGGGGTCGATCATCCCATGTCTTACCTTAGAAAAATGCTTTCAAAAGCTGAGCTTAAGTACAGCGTCACAGAGAAAGAGAGCTTGGCTGTCCTTCTCGCTGTCAAACTCTACAGCCCATTCCTATATGGAACTCCCTTAAAAGTGATCACAGACCACGCCTTTTAAGTTGTTGCAGAATATGATGGACCCCATGAGGTGGTTTGCTCGCTGGGCTCTGAAGCTCCAGCATTATGATAGGACTATTAAGCATCAGGCAGGAACGCGCCACATGAATGTAGTTGGGTTAAAATGGCTGCCCGTTCTTCACTTATACAATAGTGAAGCTGAGAGGCTACATGATCTCCTCATGACTCCAGATGCTAAGGATGATGAAGAAGAACCAATAAAAAAATGCTAGCTTGACGCTCCTGATAAATTAAGGTGGAAAATGGGAAGTTATATAAGAAATTAGGAGTAAATTGGTTGCCCTATCTCCAGCCGTCAATATGAGTTCCTGTCATCTTGGAGTCTCACACTATCATGGTAAATGATGGAGTACACAAAACTAATGAGTGGGCGAAAGAGCGGTACTACTGTGAGAGCATCTTGGAAACCATAATGAAGCCTTAGAGGCATGCCTGACCTGTAAAAAATAATTCATCTTCAAGTCCATATCAAATCAACCTATAACGCCTCAACAACCTGTAAGTCCAGGGGAACGTCACCTTTGCGTGGGGAAGTTTTCAATTTATTAATAAAAAGGGTTTAAAGAGGGCGGCTGTACCTCTCATCACACATAATGACATTGCAGATGTGGTAGATGAGTTTTGGGTAACATCTCTCCCTCTGAAGATTCCTCTCCCGGTCCCCACACTTACTTACGCCAAATTAGTTTTCTGAATTGAGGAAATATGTACAGAAATCATTAATAACTTTAATCCCCATGAGATGGATGGACTTTATAAAGCTGATGGTGCCAAGCCCTCAAAATCGAAGTCAAAAGGTCTTTCAACCTTGGGAATGAGGGCTGACAAGTTTGCACATTTGGAAGATGCGGAATTAAGTAGTGAAACCTTGGTAACATTCAACAATGGTATCAGCTCATTGAAAAAATGTTATCAGTTCAAAACTTACTTTAAAACCTATAGGGATAAAGTCTGACGGGCGTGTGACTCATAGTCAGAGTGGGACAAGATATGAATTCTCAGTTAGAATCACAAATGGCATTGATCCATTGAGTAGTACAGTTGCTGACTTTAAAATCACCTTGAAATCATTGAGGACAAAACCCAAAGGGCATGTACCTCCATCAGGAATGTTGCTAATAGTTTGAAACCACATCTCAAAAATCAGGATTGGCGATTGATGGTACTTATTTGGCTGAACAAATGCTCCGGTGACCAGGCATGGGTGGATTGGCCATCCTGAACCCATTTCTGACCCATTAGGACTGCACCTATGTTGGATGGCCCTGGGGGATTCCCATTTCCCATTAGGCCAGATGTTATCACGCTAACTGCCATAAATGCAGTAAAGCCTTGGGTCAGGCGTTCACAGATGAACTGATAGTGACTCAGCCTGCCGCCAATTCCTTTAATGTCAGTTCAGTTTAGAATCATTTTTCACCTCACTCAAAAATTTGCCAGGCTAGGTCAAAATTTGAGGGCCCTGATCCCATGCTTTGATAAGCTGACTCAAATTAAACACTATTTAATCAGTCACATTGCACTGAGGTTTTGTTGGTCAATTTCTTAATCTTCACTTTTCAATAAAATTCCCCATAAGTTCAAATTTTTTATCTTACTTCAATTTTTTCTTGCTGAGCTCCTGATAGCACTAACATGGTTACCCATCAGTCCTTACATTGGATGGGCTATACAAGTTTTGATGTCACAATAGCTCCCTCCTTAGTCAACTGGATCTATCAAGTAAGAATTTCTGGGAAATAAATCCCATTGTTGAAGCCATCCGCCACCAGGATATCAGAATCCTTTGGGCTCATTTATCTCTACTCCACATGAGGATCCACCCCCTCACCTCTTCTTTAGTGTCAACCCTTCCATTAAATACCCCAAAGCAATTAGTCTGGTAGTGAAACTCCCTGCAACAAGGCCTGCGTGGTCTGGAGTTGTAACTGCTTGGTTCATTACAGGTTTTTTTACGCTTTCTGCACATCAATGAGCATTTTTTCTAAGTTCTCGCGTCATACAACGCCATTTGAGAGGCAATGCCTCTGGCATCCTGGCTTGCATTTTGGGTGCTTTCTGAATCCCAACTAGCAGGCCAGTCTAAACTTCTTATGCCGTTTCCTTGACATAATTGACCAAACATTGTTTCCAGTCATTTCCGCTCTTTATCTTTGAGTTGAGCGCTGCAGCAGTTACCCTTTAACATAGAAACGTGCAGTCAGTAGTTTTTCTCCTGATGTTTGTTTGGACAGTCGCTTATTTTTTGAGCAGCGTTTGAATTGCTTTGGAGAAATTTATCCACGGTAGCAGGGCCACTTGGGCCACTACTCTTCCCTTAACTTATTCTCAAGAAGGGAATCCGAATGTACCCTCCAAAGATATTGCTAATCAAGTCCTTGACATCCTTGCCAAGATCCAAATGCGATCTATTTTTGCCCTAAATAATGCCGCTTCACTATCCAAAGACCAGAAAGATGTTACCCTTTTGGATGCTGTAGAAGGAGAAGTTCATCGGTGGGTGCAAGGACTTCTGCATTTTACTGCTCATGCGGGTGATTACACCTCACTTGTTGCAGCAGTATCAGCAGCTTTGAAACCCCCGTGTCACATTCAGAATGTTTATTTTGATTACTTTCCTTTATGGACGAAGCCCCTAGCTTGGCCTCTTTAATCACAACCTTTTGTGAACAGGCCCCCACGCTTGAGTTCTCTAGTGATATGCTCCAAGGAATTTTTAGACCAGCTTTGTATTCTGCCTCTTCTCATCACGAAGTTTGGTCCACCCCTATGGGGATAGTGGATCAAATGTGTAAGGCTGTGACCTCCATCAATGCCTCCCTTCACCATGCTTCCCACCTTCAAGTTGGAAATTATATGATCAGGCTATCCAACAGTGTCTTGGATTCTGTTCTTAACGTTGAACCAGTTTTGGTGCTGGCCCCAGAGTCAGCGAATACCCCCAAGTAAAATTATTCAGATTCATCTATTAATGAGTCTGTAAAAGACCTGATTTAAGAAGCTGGTTCCCAAACCCTTACTCTTCCTAACTTTACACCTAAAAGGAGCCCAATTTTTTCCCTGAAAAAAGCTATCTCTTCAGTTACAGCTTAAATAACTGAATCTGCCATTAAACGAAACTTTGTCCATTTCTTATTGCCCATGAAGATTAGTATCAGAGCTCACCATTTATCCTTCAAGGCCTTGGTGGACACCGGAGCAACAGGTAATTTTATGAGTGTAGAGTTAGCCCACCAGTTGGAGCTTGACCTGGACTTGGGTCCTACGGTGATGGTCGCTTTATTGGCCTCCCAGCCCTCATACCTAGTCTGACGCCCAGTACCTTTCTCTGTTCACCAGTTTAGCTTTTGTGATCTGTTCTCCAAAATGCCAAACTTGTTCTTTCCAGTAATTTTGGGGGTGGGCTGGTGGCGTCAACAGCATGTTGGAATTCATCTGGAGTCTAATATGTTGTCATTTGCTAATGACAAGACGAAGAGGGAGTTTCCTTCAGTGGATACCCTTATTACAACTCAAGGCCGCAGTTATATAACTCCCCTTGTTTCCTCCGTTGGCCTCACATCAGATTACTCTGAGGCAATAATGGGATATCAACATATTTTTAATTCTGAGAAGGCGAACTGTCTCCACCCTCACACTAAACTTGATTTAGGGTTTAGAAAAACGGTGCAGGTGGTGAATATTAAATGCCCTTTGTACCCACATACAGTGGAAGAGGAGGCTGCTCTCAATTCATGGTTGAATGACATGCTTAAGAAAGGGTGGCTGTTTTAAAAGACATCACTAGTTGCTTCTCCCATCATTTTTGCCAAGTAGGCAGATGGTTCCCTTCCCCCCTGAATGGATTATAATAACCTAAATAAAGGCACAGTTTATGATCCCTACCCTTTTCCACTGGAGCAAACTATCAGTCAATCGATTGCTAAGTTGCGTGTGTTCTCTAAAATTTACCTGTTAATGCCTTTAATCAAATTTGGGTGATGGAAGGTCAGGAATGGCTTACCACTATCTGAACAAAGAGGTATTTTCCAATTTCGAGCAAAGTCATTCAGGTTGATGAATGCACCAGCCACATTCCAAAGGATGATCAATAGTGTTCTGAGTGACTTCCAATTCACTTGCGCAGTTGCATACATTGATGATATTTTGATTCACTCCCCGACTCCTGAACAACATGCAAAGGACTTGGAAGCAGTAGTGGCTGCCTTGCACAAGATGTGCCTGTTCATCAAGCCTTCAAAATGCGAGTTTTATAAAGAAAGGTTACCTTCTTGGACAATATCATCTTAAAAGATGGGTACGCTATCCCCCAACAAGTAGGATGCCATTTGCGAATGGCCAACTCCAACAACCCAAAAGCAATTGAGAAGCTTTCTGGGAACTATCTTTTCTTGAAGAAATCTTCCCTGACCCTATCCCAGTTAGCCACTCCACTTCATCCACTCACAGGTAAGAATGTTCCCTTTCATTGAACACCCAAGTGCCAGAAGGCATTTGATTCAATCAAAGAGGTTTTCTTGTCACCCCCATCATAAAACATGCAGACACTTTCAAATCCTATGTTGTTGCATGTGATGCCTCATCTGTTGCAGTTGGGGCCAACCCTGCTTCAGGAGCATAATGGTTTAGAACATCTAGTTGCTTGTCTTTTCCCTCAAGTTCTCTTCTACTGAACAATCTTAGGCCATCTACGATAAGGAGTTGGCAGCCGTTTCATGGGCCTTGACTCATTGACAGTATCTGCGACAAGGCGCCCAGCATGAGTTAACAGTATGCGCGAATCATTATGCCTTTTTGTATTTTTTGTAAAGCACAGAAGTTAACAAATAGGCTAGCTTGAATCCGCCGGGTTTTGTGTAGTTCAAACTTTAAATATTATTTTTGTGAAAGGTGTGTCAAATGTACTCCCTGATTTCCTTAGTTGCAACCCTGCTCATTGCCCCTCAGACTCAGATGAAGCAGATCTGGTCACCATGATTCCCACCACTAAAATTTTTCCATTATACCTCCAATGGTCTTGTCAGTGGACTTAGCTCCTGATGCACCTCTTATTTCATGGGTTTTAGCAGCCCAAATGACCTGTCCTGAAGGAGTGGAGCTATTGGAACAAATGTCCCTCTCAGATCAGACTATTTCCCCTATATTCCTTGGCAGAGGATCTTATTCATTTTCAGTCACAAGGGTGTGTTACTCCTCTTTTTAGAGCTGAAGTGTTTCAGGCTCATCACATCCCCCACAGTTGGACATCAGGGTGAAAAGAAATGTACTGACATGATTAAGCATACCTTTAATTGGGCGCGCTTGTCAAAAGAAGTACCAGCCTGGATTGCTGATTCTTTTACCTGCACGTGGGCCAATTCAGATTGATCGGGTAGGAATGGTCTCCTTCACCCTTTACAACAATCTGAGGGTCCATGGACATCTGTGTAGTGAATTTTATTGTCAAACTTCCCTTTTCTAATGGGTTTACTGTGGTGATGGTGGTGGTTGATTATTTTAAAGATTTTCTCTATCTATCCCATGCTCTTCCACCATATCTTTGGAAGGGACTGCCAGTCTTTTAATGAGCTATGTGTTTTCTATGTTTGGTCTCCCACAGGAGATTATCAACGACCGTGGGCCCCAGTTTACAGTGAAGTTTTGGAATGGAATTTTATCAATTTTAAAAATTACTTTCTGTCAATCCACAGCATATCATCCTCAGTCTGATGGGCAGAATGAGTGGGTAAATCAGATCTTAGAACAGTACTTGCGCTGCTATGCTGCGGCTGCGCAGGATACCTGGGCAATGACCTTCCTCTTTCCCAAGTTTCTTAAAATAATGGAACGCATGCCTCTACAGGGTTTTCCCCATATGAAGCTGCCTTGGGGTAAAACCCCTCATTTTCAGTTGGACCTTGTCTGCAGACAGAGGTCCCAGCTGCTGCGGATCATGCAGAGCACATCTGGTCTACCCATTACTTGGTGTGTGAGCATCTTATTAAGGCTATCAGTGACTACAAGTAATTTGCAGATTGGAAGCAACTTCCTGTCCATGATATTGTGGTGGGTTCATATGCCATGCTCGATATGCATCATTTGAGGATGCAGGTACCCTCCTGGAAGTTTGCAAGCAAGCTTTTTGGGTCCTCACATGATGGAGGAGGATTTAATTAATGGTTCTTTCTGATTAAAGTTGCCATCTCACTGGAAGAAACATTCAGTCTTCCACATATCTCAGCTGTCCCTGTTCAAGGGGATTATCCCCTCAGATCCTGAGCTGATAGTGATTGAGAATGCTGAGGAGGCTGAAGTGGAGGTCATTTTAGCATCATGCAGATCCTGGAGGTCAGTTCAATATCTCGTCGCTTATTAGATATCCAGCCTATGAGAACAGCTGGATTAAGGCCTGAGATTGCGCAAACTGCATGGAACTTGTCAAAGCTTTTCACATGTCCCATCCTGATGCTCCCCATCCCCCCTCATATGTTGCTACGTTAATGGCGATCTTGTTTCCCAGGGCTTACAAAAATTTATCTCTCATGAAGTTTCTTAATGGTAGCGCCCCTCCTTTGGCAAAAAGAAAGGGTAATATAAGTTTAGGGGATCTTCCTCTCTGTATGGGCTGGGCAGTACTTCCGATTTCTTAATAAAAAGGGTTCAAAGAGAGCGGCTGTACCTCTCATCACACAAGGCAACTACGCCCATGTGATAGATGAGCACTGGGTAACAGCTCTCCCTCTAAAGATTTTTCTCCCAGTCCCCGCGCTTACCTCTGCCAAATTTAGTTTGCAAAACGAGGAAATCTTTGCAGAAATCATCAGTAACCATCACCCCATGAGCTTAATGGACTGTATAAAGCTAGTGGCTCTGAGCCCTCAAATAGAAATCAAAATATCTTACAACCTTTGTTTGAGGCCCAAAGAGTTTGCACATTCAATAGATGCAGAATTAATAGGTGAAACCTCAGTAACACTCAACCATGGCATCAGTTCATTGAAAAATGTTTTCAGTTAAAAACTTGCTCCATAAAATATGGGGGTAAAGTCCAATGGGCTTATGACTTACAGTTGGAATGGGACAAGCAATGAATCCTTGGTCAAAAACTACCAATGGTATCAAGTCATTTAGCAGTATGGTTGCTGACTCCAAAATCTCCCCATAATCGTTGGGTAAAGCCTGATGGGAAAATACCTCCATCGGAGACTGCTGCTGATAGTTCAAAACCCCATCTCAAAAATCAAGATTGATGATTGATGGTACCCATTTGGCCAGATGAACGCTCTAGCGACTGGAACAGACGGGTTGGACATCCCAAACCCGTTTCACAACCCGTTGGGACTGCCCCTATGTTGTGTAGCCCTGGGGGATACCTGTTACCCATCAGGCCAAATGCCATCATTCAAAATTCCATAAATTCAGTAACGCCTCAGGTCAGCTTCACGTATTAACCAATAGTGACTCAGCCTGCCGCCAAATACTTTAATGTCAGTTCAGTTTAGAATCATTTTTCCCCTCCCTCAAAAATTTGCTGAGCTAGGTCAAAATTTGAGGGCCCTGATCCCATGCTTTGCTAAGCTGACCCAAATCAAACACTATTTAATCAGTCACATTGCACTGAGGAAATTGTCGGTCAATTTTAATCTTCACTTTTCAATATAATTCCCCTTAAGTTCCCAAATTTTTTATCTTACTTCAAATTTTTCTTGCTGAGCTCCTGATAGCACTAACATGGTGGCCCAGCAGTCCTTACATTGGATGGCTATATCAGTTTTGATGGTCATGATAGCTCCCTCTTTAGTCAACTGGATCTATCAAGTAAGAATTTCTGGGAAATAAATCCCATTTTTGAAGCCATCCGCTACCAGGATATCTGAATCCTTTGGGCTCATTTACCTCTACTCCACATGAGGATCCGCCCCCTCACCTCTTCTTTGGTGTCAACCCTTCCATTAAATATCCCAAAGCAATTAGTCTGGTAGTGAAACTCCCTACAACAAGGCCTGCGTGGTCTGGAGTTGTAACTGCTTGGTTCATTACAGGTTTTTTTCACGCTTTCTGCACATCAATGAGCATTTTTTCCCAAGTTCTCGCGTCATACAACGCCATTTGAGAGGCAATGCCTCTGGCATCCTGGCTTGCATTTTGGGTGCTTCTGAATCCCAACTGGCAGGCCAGTCTAAACTTCTTACGCCGTTTCCCTAACACAACCCTCTTACACCATAAGTTTGGATCTGGCAGGTCCTCTCCCTTAGACCACAGGTGGTAATCGCTATACCTTAGTTGGTATTGATCATTTCATCAAATGGGTTGAAGCTGTAGCTCTCCCCGCTCAGAAGGCTAAAGCCACGGTCACCTTCTTGCACTAATACATCTTCACCCAGCATGGGTGCCCCAGGTCATGCTATGTGTTAATGGAAAAATTCTACCTCCTGAGTGGTGAAACTTCTTGCCACTTCCATGGGAGCACAACAGCTCTTCTTGGCCCCTTATAACCCATCCACAAATGGTGCTGTAGAAAGAGTTAATGGAACTCAGGTCTCAATACTTTACAAAATGGTCAATTCAGACCCTCTCCACTGGTATCTTTACTTACACAGTGCCTTCATGCCTACCAAATTAGTTACCATTGTATTTTAAAAGATATCCCCTTTCTGTGTGTTGTATGGCCAAGAACCTGGGGTACCAGTCTACTAGTAAAAAACATTATCACTGACATAGCTGACCCAGAGAAAGCCATGAACAAGTTGGCCCAACACATCATCCAACTACAAGTGAAAGCTATGACTAACTTGGCCAAGACAGTCACAAAAGAAGGTGAAGCAGGTAATGAGCTCCGTGTTCCTCTCCCTTCCTTCCAAGTAGCTGAACTGGTATTGTATTATCACAACTGCATCAATACTAGAAGTGAGAGGCTCGGTTCTATCTGGTAAGGACCATTTTCAGTCACATACAAGCGAGGGGATGAGTACTCTATCAAATTCCTTGCTTCCAGAGTCACTATCAACTAAGTCCATGGCCAATTTTTACGCCCTTATTCTCCCCTACCACTCTTGAAGGGGGTAATGTCAGACAATTACAAGTCTGATATATTGATAAAAGTGGTTCAGAGGAAAATAATACAAACATTGGTCAAAAGACCCTGGTCAATTCCCGGTGGAACCCCGCAAATTGGGGGTAACACTTCTAATAATGATCAGGCAAACAAATCTAGTTAGGGTGGTCAGATTGAACCTAACCATTAGTTGAATTTGGAAAGTTCATCAGAGGCTCCTCCACCAGCCTCATCTAGTTTAGTACAGGTTACACCGCAGAAACTGGCCCCTTTTATAGGGTTGGAAGGGGTCCAACCAAGTGAAAAAAATTCCAGCCCGTTGATTCAATCAAATTCATAAAAACACTACCTAATGGACTAGTCTTTCCTGCTCCCAACCTCAATCGGCCATTCCACCCAAACATGTCAAGTCTGAAAATCTGATAGGTTGATGGCTCATAATACCTAATTTGGAATTTACTAAGCTATTTAAACTTATAGCCTCGACGTTTTAAAAAAAACTATCTACTTACTAAGTGGATTCTCTTTTACCCCCGTGCAGCTATTAATTAAAAACTATAAAAACACCTTCCCTAGCATTTATTAATGTATTATTATTTTCTATTAAGTGGTAAGAGGAAAAAGCCCTTATTTACATTGTTGGATTTAAGATAACAAGCATCAGCAAGCACCTTCCCCTCCCAAAAATCCAACAACAAATAATGAGATGTCTACGTATGACAAATACTGAGTGGATTGCCTTAAACTAGGATTTTTGAGAATTTAATAAATGATGAATTCTTCTGTAATCAATGAGAATATGGTGTAACAAATAGTCTAAGAAAATGTCAGTATTGACTGAGGTTGCTGAGATATCAGCAATATGAGAAGATTGTGATGTGGAGGTTGTTAGTAAGAAATAGAGAGTGGAGAACTGAGCATCAGCTGAGAAAAATTAATTTAAATAAATAAGTGTCATTAGAGCAATAGCTCCCGTTTATTTTATTATATTTAATTTACATGTGTGCAGAGAACTGACAATCTCCATATCGTCCATTTTATTGCTTCTTGGGATCAACCCTGCGCAAAACCCTTTGGCGTATCTTCTTGATATTGCTAAAGTTATAACAATGCTTTTGCAACTGCTGAAGATATGGTGGGATAAGTGACCTCAGTAGTGATAGTGGCTAATTATTTCTCTCCATTTTATGAAGCAAAAACTTATCCAAATGGCATGCTTAGCTTGATGAAGGGTTTTCTATGTGAGGTGTCAGTGTATTCTAATTTTAATAAAGACCATTATGGATATTTTTGTTGAGTGCTACCCTTTCACCTCTAGGGGAAAATCAGCACATTTGTTTTATGGATACTTGATCCTCAAAGAATTTTTTTTGACTAAGTTCTGGTTGACTACCTTGAGTTGAGTTATTTGCTGGGTGGTATGGTTAGGTGAGGGGCCTCCCAAGGTATTGCCATGCTGAAGGTTCTAGAGTTAGTAGATTATAAGTTGGAAATTATCATCTGTTTAAGCTTTTCCAAGCAATCAAAAACCTCTTGTACCCCATCATTTTGGAAGTAGAGTGGTGGCGAAAGTTTGATGTCAAAATTAACTTGAAAGACAATATTATATCATTAATTTTGAGAAATGGTCATGAATTAGTTCTTATTATGTCTGAAGCGAACTTTCAGGGCAATTTTCCATAATGGCCCAATGTCAATACACTCAGTCTAGCTCCGCTGCTAAAGCTCTCTTTGGAGGTACCCTTACCTTCCTGTGTGGAATGGCGGTATTTTTGTTTGATGTGGATTCAGCTAATGTACTACCCACTCATTCAGAGTTTTATTGTAAGTTTAAACTCTTTATTGATCTAATGCGCATATCTTCTTATATTTACCCTTTGACTGTATGGGAGGAAGCAGCTTTGTATTTTTGGGTCAAAGAGCAGTTAATTAAAGGCGCAATAATTCAGTGTACTTATATGGTATGATCCCCAATCCCTTTTATGAAGAAAGCCAATGGTACCTTAAACCCATGCATAGATTGTGAACCCCTAACAACGTCTCATTACCAGACTTGCATCACATCCTGCTAGATCACAAGTTACTCGCTATGTGGAGAAGGATATAGTCTTTTCCAAACTCAATTGTTTAAACGCGTTCAATTAGATCCAAATCAAGAAGGGCCAGGAGTGACTCACTGCATTTTTAACCAGAAAAGGAATTTTTCAGTTTTGGGTTATGCCTTTTGGTCTTAAAAATGCATCTGCTATTATCCAACATCATATAGATGCGGCCTTGGGGACCTGCTGGGTGTGTGAGCGGTGGCCTACAATAATGATATTCTGGTGTTTTCTCTGATCAAGAGTTCCATGCAATAAACCTGTGGCAATTGGTGGAGAGTCTAAGGGCAGCCATCTATTACGCTGAAAATCAGTAAGTGTGAGTTCTTTAGGTCTCAGAACACCATCCTTAGAAACAACATGTTTGATTAAGGCCACATGATAACTTCAGACTAGGAGAAGGTGGTTTGCAAGTGGCCCACCCCAACTATGGTCAAGGAATTGGGGAGCTTTTGAGGACGTGTACGTTCTTTATGAAGTTCACGCCAACTCTTTCTGAGGTGGCGGTGCATTTGTATAAGGCAAGTTGAGCAAAAGTGCTTCATTGGTCCCCCAATTTTACATGATGCCTTTCACGCAGTAAAGTGCATCCTGTTGTCTAAGTCTGTCCTTCACCATGTTGATCCCAAAATGAGCTTATTGTGGCTACTGATGCCTCCACCTTCACCACAGCAGCTGCCTTATCACAATTAGGTGAAGCTGGAATAGAGCATCTGGTAAGATAATTTTTCAGAATTTGTTTCTGCCTGAATTTAACTACACCATTGATGACAAAGATCTATTGGTAGCGGTTGAGGTGCTTACTATTGGCGTCATCACTTTCATGGCTCATCCCAAACATTCTGCTTTTGTACAGATCACCATGCCTTGTTGTACTACTGCGCACCTCATGTCCTGACCCCATGGTAAACCTGCTGTCATGAGACCCTAGCACAATTTATATTTTTTATAGGTTTATAAAGGGCAAGGAAAATGGTTTGGCGGATGCATTGAGTTTTAACTTTGGGCTAGATCCTGATTTTAAGGAGGTAGAGGTACACATTACCCACTTGATGAATCCAACTTGTAAGATTGTGTCTTTACTTCCCTCTCCCATGGCCTACATGCCAGCGCTTGCTCTTATGGAAAATGCAGTGGAATATGTTCTATTCATAAAGGTAGTACTTTCACAGCATTTGTCAGATGATCATACCATGGTCCTCACCAAGAGAGAATTAGATAAGAAGGACATTACCAGGGGTTACCACATTAAGGACAAGATATTGTGTTTCAGAGGAGCTTATAGGTTCCCACCGGACTACGTTGCCTGGAGATCATCCAGGATTATCATGAGGGGATTATCTTTGGACACCCTTGCAAGGCAAAGACTCTGGAGCTGATCTGTCGTAATTATAATTGTAAGGTATTAGCCGCGCAGGTTGCCAGGTATTGTAAGGAGTGCCTGTTCTGCACCCAAATGAAGCCAAATCACCAGCCCCTCACAGGGTTGGTGGTACTAGTTAAAAAGGATGTAGGGCCTTTAACTTCCTTATCAGAGGATTTCATTGTGTTGTTACCTGCATCTGAATGCTACAATGCCATCATGGTAGTGGTGGACCGTTTTACAAAGTTCGCCCACTTAATCACCTGAGGACATATGGTATCCGCAGCAGAGATGTTTAGGCTCTTCGTGTGTCATGTGTTCGCCCTTCATGGGGTGCTCCAGAAAATAATTAGTGATTATGGGCCCCAGCTTACCTCTGAATCTTGGGAAGAGCTGTGTAAGACTCTTCAGATTATTCCCTGCCGTTCAACAGCATATCACCCCAATCATATGATAAACTGAACGAGTGAACCAGTGCCTGTAACAGTTCTGTGGTGTTACTCTGCCATGGATCATCCAGATTGGGTTTCCCTTTTCCCATGGCCCGATTGAGCTATAACAACGTCCAACATGCATCCATCGTTTGTTCCCCATTTTTCGCTAACTATGGTTTCAACCCCACATTCAACATGTAGCCTAGCTGTGCATCCAAAGTGGAAGAGGTTATGGACTTTGCAAAGACTATAAATAAAGTACACCAGTAGGTGAACACAAACTTGGATTCAGCAATGCAAGCTTGTAAAAGGAATGCTGATGGAAAAGGATGGGTAGGCCCTGAGTACAAAAAAGGAAATCTCGTGATGCTTAATGCTACTAAACATCCCTATCTAGCAACTATGCAAAAGCTGGTACCAAAGAGGATAGTCCTTTACCGCGTTGTCAGAAAGGTGGGCAACGCCTTATAAAAGTTGATTTACCCTTATTCCAGATCTTTGCCATCTTTTATAAAGTAAGTTGACGTTGTTTGAGGCCCCTCGCCAGAGATTCCAAAGGCTTATTTCATTGATGGGCGCCAGAGTGGGAAGTGAGGGAGATTGTAGCCTCCCGCCTCATAAGAAGACAACTTGAGTATCATGTATCCTGTAAGGTATTTGATGCAGTGGAGAACAATTGGGTACCAGTGTATGACTGCACTCATGCCCAAAATCCAATTGAAGTTTTCCACGAGCATTTCACTGAGGCTGCAGGACCCAAGTTGAAGCAAAATATAGCCGCCATGAGGGTAGCCCTGCCCACAAGAACTTTTCCTTGGCGAAAGCCCCTGGATGGGGGTGGAGCCCCAAAAGAATGAGAGGGTAATGTCCTGGCTACATGACATAATTGATGGCACATACTGTAAAACAAGGCTGGACGTCAGGAGGCCAAAAAGGTAAAGTTGCAAGCTCTTCACGACTTAAAAAATATCCTGGACCAACGCTAGGTACAGGAGAGATATGCTCTGGTTGGTCCTATGGATGTTCATGATGCTTGACCCTGCGTTACAGCCAGGGCGTTAAAACACATCTGCTACATTTTGAACGAAGATGGTTCAAGTTGGTTGCTTGGGGAATAGTGTTCAAAACCCGTTCTAGTTCCAATATTATGAAAAGCGGGTAGGCTCAAGTTGCAATTGATACTTTAATTCAGATGAGCTCAAGTTACAATAACATTCCTGATGGTAGTGTGCACCTATTGGTTCGTTTAGGTTTAGCACCACTCCAACAGATCAATGGCTCTCCCCATATTTTATTTTGATTTTTGAGAACAACTTCTCTAGTTGGTTGACTTCCTAAATAAAGATCTTTATCAAATTTTACGTTTTTGTATGGTCCTTTGGGCGAATTTGTTAGTGGACCTCCCTGAGGAGGTCTCCAATAACAATTTCCATATTATTATAACAAAATGAACAACAGCAATTGGTGCACCTCTGGGCCACCCTGGTCGCCTCCAGATTGAGGCACCCAAGCACCCTGACACCAATCTCCACTTGGTTGTGGATTTCTTTTAGAATCTAGCCAAGTTTTTTGTTTATGTGTTATCTCCTACTATATTCAGTGTCTATACCCTTGCCCTAGGTCCATTTTTCGCTGGAAACATCCGTGGTGCTTTGTTTCCAATTTTACTAAAAATTATTCTATGTTGGTGTGGCTGTGCATCCTGCACAACCTCTCTGGGAATAAGAGAGTTACAGATACTCTCTTGACATAACCCAGATCTCTGCTTACAGTAGAGTGCTGGGTTATATTGTGATCTCCTTTAATAAAGTAATAAATCTTGGCAGATACATCTCAGGCCAACTTTTAAACTTATCTATTTTAAATCCTGTTGCCTAAATGAAACCGCTATGACCAATGGAAGGTCCCCACTCCTGTTCACAGTAATAGTGGTTGCCATCTCCTTGTTTTTTTGACGCTGGACTCACTTAGTGAGGGAAATCAAGGAGTCCACTCAGGGGAACTGGTCTAACAATTTGCTTCCCTAAGATATGTGGGTAACTTTATCTGCTTGGAATTTTAATCAGTTTGGGCTGAACTGACCTATTTTCAGCTGTACCTAATCTATGAGACTACCGTTTGGAGAAAAACCCTCATAATGCTGTTGTAGTTTTAAAATTGGGGATCCGCAAAACTCAGCTCAATATCAGTTGTGAGGACAATTCAAAATTTGGCACTGATCTTAAGTCAGGATAATTGTCAAATGCCCACATCCAAACCCACTGGTCCTCCCACATCCCGGTAAACTTGGGAAAATCTATTGCCACCCCTCAGCTTGATAGTTAGATCAGATTGATGTTTGTCAATTAATATTTCCTGCATCTCTCCCTTTGCATAATCTGTTTGCTCATCCTCAGAATGGCGATGTTGTGCAGACTATTGAAGTTATTGTGTGTACTGGAGTACCCCGCGCAAATCCAAGTCTTTCTTTGGCATGGAAAATGTCTAATGGTCACAACCACATGTTGACTATATGAAAAGTCAACTACAACGTGCACCTGTGAAGAATCATTTAACTCTTCCGCCCTTTGGAACGCAAGCTCCATCCATTTATGGTTTGCAGTATGTGCCACCACATAAATGGCGTGCAAGAATTAATATTTAGATTTTTACAAAACTTTTCCCAAAGGACCGTTAAATCCATCACCAGATAATCTGAAGCCCAAGTTCCACTAGTGATACAGTTGATAATGGGCGTATTGATGTACTTGTTACGCTTATTATGGCATTTCAAAAATCCCACTGGGAAATCCACCGTGGTTTTATATTGTTCCTGTATGCTGAATACTCCAGGGTGTTTAGTAAATTTAGCGGTGAAAATACTGGCCCTGTGCCATTTAACATATTTATTAAGGCCTTACCTTGCTTTAAGTGTCCAATCATATATGCAATATAGAATTATTAAACTAACAGTCTTAGGTTCAATCATTTCTAATAGGTTTGTAACGGGAAAGAGAGTTTCTAAAGCTTGAATTTATCATAATCCTTGAATTACATAGCAATAGTGATTAATAATGTCAGGCAAACAGCAAGTTATTTTTTGACTGGCCTGCCAGTTCAAGTGCTGAAGCACACAAATGGCAAACCCAAATTCCAGTGGCACTGCTGCTGGTACAACGGTTATGGAACTAGGAAGGAGTTCCGCCACTAAGTACCCATGAGCCATAATTGTATATAGACACCTAGCAAAATACCAGGCGAACACAGCCATAAACCCTGAGGTTGTTAGGATACTGGCAGAAAGGGTAGTTTGGTTTCAAGCATAAAAAACTAGAAACAGGTTGGGTTTTTTAGGTAAATAGATAAGGAAAATTAACCAACAAATTTCTCAGTGCAATGCAACTGATTAAGTAGTGTTTGATTGGTAGTGGGTCAAAGCAGAGATTGGGTCATCAAAATTTGACCTAACTCAGCGAATTCTTGGGGAAGGGGGCAGATAATTTTAATTAAAACTGACATCAAAGAATTTTGGTGGCAGGCCAAGTTGATATTGGTTTGACCGCGATGCCTAGACTAATGCTCAACTGTGTTTTCATCAGTTGGCACAATGGCATCTGGCCTGATGAGCAACGGGAATTCCCCAGGGCCACCCCACATAGGGGTAGTCCCGTTTGGTTGGAAACGGGTTCAGAATTCCCAACCCACCCATGCCAGTCACTGGGGCATTCATTCAGTCAATGAGTTATGTTAACTGCAACTCCCAGTTCATCAGATAGGGGATTTGAAACGTCTGCAATAGTTCCCAAAGATACCATCTGCACATTGGGGATCATCCCTGACAATTTTGAGGGGTATTTGGCATTGGCGATTATACTGTTGGCTGAGTCAAAACTGTCAGCAATTCTGGCCAATAATTTGATAATTGTCCCTTTTTGACTAATAGTTTTCTGATTGGTGGGCTTATTTCCCACCAGTTTCAGATCTTTCTACTTCAATTAAGTAATCTCAGCACAGATTTCCTCAATTTGGCAGACAAGTTCAGCCAAGGTGAGTGCAGGTACCAGGGAAGGAATCTTAAGAGGAAGTGTTGTCACCCAGCGCTCATCTACCACATGGGTGAGGTCGCCCTGGGTGACGAGGGGTACAATCACCCTCTTAAAACCCTTCTTGTTCAGAATGGAAAAATCGCCCAATCTATGCAAAGGGGATGTTCCCCTGTACTTACAAATACCGCCAAATTCACAACTAAACAATTTTAAGATGAATTGCTTTATCAGCACTCACCTAAATTTATGAGTGGTTATACTTTTCCTTTTTAAATTACTATACTTTCTAGGTAGAGATGAAGCTTTATTTTAGCCTTGTTGCACCTTAGTTCTGACTAAATTTACCTTATGAGTCCCTTTGTTTCGTTGGTTGTTTCCCTTTATCATTTAAAGAGTCTAGGATTTACTGTCCTAGACCTTTTTGCTGATCATTCATTATTTCATAATTTTATCTCACATTCCCTTACCACTATAAATAGTATTAAAATTAATAATAAAATATTTAACTTTTTTATAATTAATATAATATTATCTTAATAAGGGTGGTTAGCTGAGCAGGTAAAACCGCTTCCACCCCTAGTGCAGGTTTTGAGTTCAAAACCTATACTGGCTAGAAAAATTCTCAGTTTGGTATATTTGTCCCAAGGTCAAACCACCTCAAATAATTTTTTATAATATTATCCTAAATGTTCTCTCAGAATCACTGAACTACTAATACTAAGTTAAGTTCTAATGTTTATCAACCATCCTGCCATGGTTCATTTGGCTTGGTGACGAACATTTCACTGAAAAATGCCAAGAACTAAGTACTTACCTTAGTGACAAAAAATTTCACTGATAAGATTGCCAATGCAACAAAAACTAATAATCCTTTAGCCTTTTAAGGACTGGCTAAAAAATAATATCTGGAATTAAAAAAGGCATTCTTTTTATTGATAAAACTAGCTCCAGATTTTAAGGAAATTTGTTTTTGAAAGTGTTTAGACATAGTTCACAATTATATCAAAAAAACTTAATTCATATATTGCAATTGTTTATAGCTGCCTGTGCTATTTGTCATCATACAATAGCAATTTCTGTATTTATTCAGTGCATAAAAGCTTATTCACATTATTTCTACTAGGTATAACAAATGGAAACACCCCAGTTCCATCCGCCATATAGTTTTACATATTGTTATAGTGCACCAACAAGCAACCAAAATGGCTTAACTGAGTAGGGAGAGGTTTGGGGCACCAACAAGCAGCCAAACATTTACCTCTAATTGTGGGCTATGTAAGTCCTTTGTGTGGTTGGTCCTATTCAACCACATGAAAGCTCTTCAAAACAGAAACGCCCAAAAAAGACCACAGGTATGTGAGGTATGCAAACCCCAAAACATCCTTATATTTTTATTTTGGAACATAAAAACCAAGGCACCTGCTGACCGGAGCTTGTCTGGGGAGCAACTGACAATGCTCCCCAGGAAGGGAATGCTAGGGTCCTTGTAGGGTGACTGAAGTGAGCTTTGGAAATGGGCACATGCGCCTTATAAGGGAGCGCATTGGGGCCTCACCTGAGCCATCTATTAGTCTCACACAAGCCTAATTAAAAGCTCAGGCGAGGTACAACCCAATGCCCAAAACGACTAAACCAAAAATGTTTTAAAAGTGATCCAACTCAGATTCAGATTTTCCAAATCTGAGTCAGAATGTAACAAATGAGATGAACTCGTTTGTTACACTAGGGTTTTCTAGAATGTTGCTCACTATGGGCAATGAAAATTATATATGCTTAATAGAGTATAGTTTAACCTTTCTTAACGCCAAGTAAGGAAGTAGTAGACAAATAGAGAAAGTAGAGACCTAATCATTCAGTAAGACTATAAAAATCCGATTAGTGGCTATAGCATTAAAGGCCTATGCTATATTCACTTTCAGAATATTTATTTAAGTAAATCTACAGTCCTATTATATGTACCATTCTCAAACATAAGGTATCCCACATTTTTAATGTAAATGAGCCTTTTGAGAAAATTACATTAGACCACTAGACCATTTTAGATGAAAACTGTGTATTATTTTACCATTTATATTACAGACATTAGGAGAAAATTTATAGATTTATATGAAATTTTCTGCATTGACTGAATACTTGAGAACATTAGGAAGCATTGAACAGTATTTGATTATATAACTTCATTTTGCTTCATTAATATGAGAATACACCAAGTGTGAAAACATGCAGTTAAGAATAATCACTTTTCTAAACTAAAAAAAACAGTATCCAACAACAAATTTACTCCAAGTTCTATAGCAGTTTTTCAACTAACTTTCTTAAGTTTTGATTCTAACACAATATGTTTTCAAAACTAAAAAACAATAATAAAAACTCATGATCAAATTGATTACAAAAGAGTATTTAGTGGAAGAGAGCCTTATTCAGCTAGGATAAAGCAATTAATGTAGATGTGAGTTTCCAAGTATTTGGGGATAGAGAAACAATATTACCAAATTATTAAGAATAAGACCAATCACAGAACCTCTTTTTAATCTACCACAGAATTTAATCATATTATATAAACTCTTGTTCAGGGCGTTACAAAACTCAATAAAACAAAAAGACATTCAAAAAAGAATTTTATTTTGTGAAGTGAAGACAATAAAAGTTAAACAAGTCTAAACAAATGTAAAAGTTATTACCAAAGCGCGTTGGAAAGGCAAATCAGGCTTAATTAACGAGATTGAAAAGCAAATGTCAAAAGTAAGGAAAGCAATATTGTGTCGCACAAACTAAAAATTATTTAATTAGGTGAGTATTTACATTAATTGTTATTGTAAATGAATATTACAAGTCATTAAATGTGTTGTAATCTACAGTTAGAAAAAGGATTGGAGTAGAACAAAAAACTACAAGATGGTAACTGAAGCCATAAAAGATAGAAAGTTCAGGCTTAAGATAATTTAAAGTGGTAGAGAATAATTAATGGTATTGTCTCTGAGAAGAATACCAAGAATTTTAATTAATTAAAAACGGTTCAACTACATCTGAGGAGAATATCAGCGCTGATAAAAAATTAAGCATAGTAGTAATATTCCCAGAAATTTTTCTTCATTTTAAGATAACACTGGGCATACTCCACCTTCAATTAGAGCACTTAATGTACACTTCACCCAAAAATTGAAACCTACATAATCTAATATTGAGCATCCTAAAATACCTGTATCTATTATGATAATGTATCAGAGTGCTTTGAATTAATCAACCTGATGATGTATGGATATAGTGATCTAACAATAATAAGTGATTGTGTCTAATTTTTTGGACATTAATGCCTAAACATGTTGTTGCCTCTTCTTAATGGGGAAGACTGGAAGGTATGTTAAGCTAATGATACAATAATGAGGTTGTTTAGAGTCCTGAAAGTATAGCTGTATAAAACAAAAATTTACTGGAATCTAATTACAAAATAAACAATGGGAGCATCCGCCAATCAATTTTATAATTGCAAATCCTGGTTGGCACAATATTGATGATTAAATTTGATGCTTAGTTTTCATTTAATCAGGATTATGTATATAGGCAACTAGTCAATGCAATTGTATAAGTATAAACAACACTACATCCTAGATGGTAATTTATAAAATGATGGAATCAACGTTTGATGCAGCAAATGTGATATATAATATTTAATAATCAACAAACAGTTATAAATCATCTTGAGAAATTTAAAAAAAAATAAAAAATGGCTTTCATTTTTTATTTGGGGGAAGAATCAAGATGGATTAAATGGTCATACAAACCTCGCCACATCTTTCATAAGTTTGTATAAGCTAAAATTTTATAAGCTTGCGTTGGCAGAAAAAAATAAGAAGGTTATAATTATCTATGTCCAATTCAAAAATAAAAATACAATAGGAAGAAGGGGACATAACTTTAGTCTAGATAATAAATAAATTAGACTTACATATATATAAATTCCACTGGATATATATTTGAAAACTAAGATCAGTTATAGCTAGAATAAGATGAGTTAAAAACAGAACTCTTACAACAGGTTGTATATAAAGATACTTATGCAACAACCCAATCATATACTAAATGTGTAGCACTTGAAATAATGAAAGAAATATAGCATCCATACGCTCAACGTTAGTTAATTAAATTAAGAGGCAGAGGACAACAAAGATCTTCTGAAAACATAATTAATTATATCTTTGTAAGAACTTTTTGTTAGCACTATATTTAAAACATTAATGTACATATTTACCCAGTTTCATGATTACATTAAACTCAGAAAACAATTCCATTATTTTTTATTCATTTCTCTTTCTAAAATAAATAGTAATTTAATTATAAAAAAGTTTATTCAAGTGAGTAAAAGGGAAAGCATCACAACTTTTTGGTGCATATCATTGTTTTATCATCTAAACTGGTCAAAGAATGCATATTTCCTCAGTTTTAAACATTGTGAACAATATGAGACCAGTCTCCTTCATGACATTATATCATGTGTAGCATATAGCGCTTTGCCTCTATGGTTTGAAAAATTGTTAGCTACATATCCAACAATTAGTTTGCCCAAAAAATTATGCGTTTCCTTCTTTAAACCATAACTGTCAGATGTATAGCGTTAAATGTAATTTCAATGAAAATGGCTTGAAGATTTTTGATCAGAAACTACCGTTTATTTATGACCAAAGTGATTTTCATCTAGAAAAAAATTACATAGTAAATTTTATTAGATGAAATTATCTCATATGCTATATTTAATTAACAAATGGATCAAACTTTGACTTTTAGTTTTAAAAATATAAAATTTATTTGAGGTATGCCAACCAGGGGATGGACATTACCAAAGCTCAAAGAGCAAAAAAATGAACAGACCTACTAAGCAGAATGATTTGACCGCCCTAAATTGAGTGGGCAAAACACAAATGAACAAGAACACAACCAACCAGGTGAAACAGTGATGAGCTGCTCACCCACAATGGTGGAAGGGGAAAGGGGATCAGGGGGCTCATCCTCAGCATCAAAGACCTCCTCATAGACAAGAGTGCAGGTCAAGGCAGAGAGCAATGGTGTGGGGTTATCAGCAACATGGGAGTTTAGTTGGCTGATGATTGGATGGTTGTGAAAATTATCTGCAGCAAAAATTGCACCTAAGTACTGGAAAAAAAACTCCATGTGAAGGCAGATGGAAGGAGACTGGGATATAAAGCAGTGGTAATGCAAATGACTTTTGGCTTGGCCTGTGAAGCAGTAACAACTTTCTGGATGGCTGCAGTTGGTTTTTTGTGGAGTTATAGGATGTCATGTGCCCTGCAGGGATAGGGTTGGGGCAATAATGAAAGGAGGGAGACCCTTGGCAAGAATCGCCACTGACACATTGGCCACCTCACAGATGTCACAAATATCTGGGTGATCAGTTGCTGCAACAGCGAGCTGATGGTCAGAGTGGTACACTAGGGCATCCCTCCAGGGGTGTAAAAACGCTGAGGAAACTGAACAGGATGTTGTACCTGGATAAATTCTTCTATTTGGACTTCTAAGCCTTTAATTATATTACCCAATCATCAGTTTCATCTAATGAGTCCATGGGTTCAATTCATACTGGAAATTAGGTTAGTGAATTGATGGGATGTGGCTATCAATTAAAAAAATGTGTGAGTGAACTGTTTTCCAAGATGATTCTTGATTGGTAGAAGCGCAGGTAGCACTGGATTGAGGATGGGCCTTATTGGCAGCTGCAGTGGCAGCAGGCTTTGGGGGAGGGGGAAATTATACACCATACCAGAAAGGCAGTGGGGTGTGTGGCATATTGGGGCCAGATAGAAATAATGCAGGTTGTCAGAAGCATCAAGAGAGGGGCATTTACACTTTGAGTGATCCAACTTGAAGCGTGATAAACAGATGGTCCACCTTCCCTCAACACAGGCCCAGAATTGGTGGTTGGGGGAAGAAGGAATGATGGCGCGTGTGAAAAATTGATAAAGCAATTTTTATTGAATTCTGGGCTGATTGTGGCGAATGGCCAAGGCTCAGCAAGTCAAGAAGCCTCATTGGGGACCACAAACTGAAGGATGGGATTGGAGCCATACGTAGCCAAACCTTCAATCAACTCCTGATGGAGCACCATGGGAATAAGGTGAGTGGGCAACCCTTCGAACTGAACCACCATAGTGGCATCTGTGGGGATCCAGGTGCGCGTTGTGGGGATAAGGGCCCCCTGGAAAACCAGGAGTACAGTGGCCGCAATGGCAGCATCAGTTTCACAAGTGAAACTGAGATCAAAATACTCCTTATAGGGGTAGAAATCTATAAAACTGGCTGGCAGCATCACCACCTGAGCCATGTCAATAATGGATTTCTCTGCGTATGAGAACAACTCCCCATATTTGACCCAAAGGTCAAAATGCAGCTGGGAGTGGGGGAGAACGAGAGGGCTGTGATGCACTGTCTGGGCACATTCAAGGTGGATGGTAAGATCCTTAAGTGAATGAACTGACCCAAGAATTTGATAGGACTGGATGAACCAGTACAAGCACATCTTCCTGATGGCTAAAAGATGCTGGATGGAGTTTTGCCGCTGTCCCATATGGGAGCAGCCAGCAGAGAATATGAGGTCATTGGAGAGTGAACGGGGGAGATAGGAGTAGGTTTAGTTAGACTTTTTACTTTTGTTAAAATTGCTTTAGAGTTACTTCTAGCAGAAGAAAAAAACAATTTTGACTTTACAGACTAAAGAAAACTAAGGCATTCTGCTTATGGCCAAGATACTCATGGAGACTTGACCTGGTGAGTAAAATAGTTAATAAAATATACTTGTTCATCTAAAAAGTTTCTATGCTTTGCAATGATTTTGAGGCCCCAAGGAACAAGACTAGAGTCTAATCTTGTGTATCTTAAGGATCTTAATTTCTGGACACTGATAATTCCAAGTATTGGTGGCTAACATAAGCGCAAAAAGTGATTATGATTATAAATTTCATGTTATTTCACTTACATATAAATTAATTGTAGTAAAGAATCATTCCACATCAACCATTATATAAAATTAGATTATCATAATTTTTCAGTGCAGGATAAATCTATTAATCAACAGAGTCCAACTTATAGGAATAATAAAATATCAAAAAGGTGTGATGATAACTTTTTTAAGATGTATCATAAATATTTGCAAATGATAGCATACTCCTAGTAGGGATACATTGTTACTCACTAAAATAAAATTGGGGACCCAGAGCAGATTAGTTTACAGTTGCCATAACGCTCTAAAAGAAGCTAAATCTGAGGTTACCAAGACAACAATAAATTCACTTAGCTATGAAATTTAGTGCCCTACTCAACCCTAGCTAGTACTATACTTATAGATCATAACTAAAAATGGTTCTAACCAATTAACAATTGATTACTGATTCTCTAATTGTAATTACTAAAATAATTTTTATCTCTGCTGAGAGTAGATTATGCCTTATATTGTCTCAGCAGGCCCAGATTTATTTGACAATGAATCTCAATTTTGGATATTGATAAACAAGTTTTTTACCAAAAAAAAAAAACTAAAAAAATGTGTTACCAACCTCATGTTGGGGATTTTTTCCCAATTACCCTGCTTCAATGATTACAAATAATCTGCTGGTCTACTAGAGAATTTATCCCATTAGAGGATAGAGTTATCAAACTTTCTATATGATAACTATTGTTCAGAAAAGTATTTTCAAATGACTACTTAATAATCTGCCAGATTATGGTTAAATTAATTTGTTGATTGTTAGTCAGGGATAATCCCCAACAATAAACAAGCAATTAGAGTGTCAATTTCATTAAATATAACATTATTGACTTGTAGGAGTCAATTAAGTTTAGTTACCAATTGACTTAAGAGATTATGAGTTGCTGGCAAGTAATGCTTCCTGCCATAGAGAGACTTTTTAGTTGACCTCTTCTGGATTGTAATCCGCTGTTTAAGGATAAGAGTCCCATTACCTAATAAGGCTGTTACCAGATAAAAGAAAATTCAATGGGAGTTGAGCAAGGTCTTTGGACATGTTCTTCATTTCAACTTAGAAGAGTTCATGGTCAATTAGGGGAGAAAACAATTAATTTGATGAGGAAGATCATTTTGTGCGCTCCTGGAGGGTTAATTCATTGGTGATGGCTGCCGTTCCCAATTGGGGTGCCAACTAAAGAGTTGTGCACTGAATTTTCTATAAATTCCCCTTAGCTTTTTATAATAAAGCAGATAAGATTGAATTTATAATACTTTTATTTTTAGACTGTTTTTTCTCTTTTGATTAGAATTGTTGAAGGACCGGAGTAAACTTTGTTTAAATTATTGCTTTCTCACATAGTTTTACGTGATAAGAAGGAATAAGAACATCTGAACCTTATCCTAGGTTAAGTTCTATCAGACAGAATAGTAAAGAAGTCCTTTTCATTTCAATAGAAGCCAATATTAGGACAATCACAGGTTGAAGTTGGACCTAATCACTATTGTGGCTATCAGCTCAACTAGAATAATAGTCTTTTTAATACTTGTCAGGAAATTTGATATGACTGGATGATAAGCCTAAAATGTTGATAGCAGATCATCTTTTATCCGCTGAATTTTGGGTTTAGAGCATTAAATAAAATTCAATTCAAAATGAGTTGATGCTAAGTGATTTAATCCAGCAAAAATAGGGAAATTCTGCCAAACACTCCAATTATGAGACAAGTATGATGAAAGTTGAAGAAACTGAGTAGCTGGGAGGATGTGTCAGAGAGTAGAAGTATAGTTGAGCATAAGAGGAAAAAAAGGAAAGGAAGGTGGTTGTTGTGTTGGTGGATGTTGAGCAATGCTGCAGGTTAAAGAGTTTAATTGTTATATGGTAGAAGGATCCTGTTAAGTAATAAAGAGTGTGGTTCCTGGAGCTCTTGATCTCCTTTTGTTAATTTTTTTATTTAATTATTTGAGGGACAGCAATTGTCATATTGCTCTCACATTGTATCATTGAGTTTTAACTCCTGTACAATTAAAAGTGAAATTTAGTCATTGCGCAAAATTTCCTCCACTACTATCTCCCTTTATATTATATTTTCAGCAAGTCAAAAACGCACATACAAGGTCTGTGAAGTTGAATAAGGGAGCTGAAGCAAATATTACCCATAGAGAGGAACCAAATTCCAAAGTTTACCTTTTTAAACTCAATTGTAGTTTTAAGCTCCCCTAAGTTTTAACACCTCCCTGGATTATCAGCTGACAAGGAAGCTGCAAGGCCTGTGCAACACTCCCTAAACTTTCCAAATAATGGTTAGATTGAGATGAATTATACTGTCCTTCGTTTTAGCGTATATAGATGATATTTATGTTTTCAATAGGTCATTCACAAATTTCTTGAAACATCTAAAAAAGGTATTAAAGATACTGGACCCAGGAAAACTTAATATCAGGCCTCAGAAATGCTATTTATATGGCAAAGGTAGATTACTTGGGGCATAGTTAGAAGAATTAAAATTACAACTGAGAAGCAATATTATTTACCCATGTCAAATCCATTGTTGTTCAAGATAAGCAAGTGTTCCTAGTAATGGTTGGTAACATTTCTAACTCATAATTAAGATTGTGAGAAAAGCTAAGCCATTGTTCTAATATTAAGGGATCTAAAGAAAGTTTCATATAGAAAAAAGAAGCACAAGAAGCGTTCAATAAGCTCTTTAACAACACTATAGTATTAAAGGTCTTAAAAATCTGGTTGACCTTTTATAATTCAGTATGATAAATCTCTTATGAATATTTATAACACTTTTTCAAACAGGCATATTTAGGGGTAAACAATAAGTATCATATGTGACTAGAACTCTAACAAGGCTGCAATAATATAAAGTCTTATATTGAACTTTCTTGTGATATTTGATGTAAACAATTTTGTGTATAAATAGATGGCACTCAATTATAAGCTTAACATTAATATATTTCTTAGAATAAGTTAAAAGTTTATATATAATATGGAATATTAGTTGAGGGAATTTTTAGCACTACTGGGGCCAATCCAAAAGGGGGATATCCATGCATCGTTTTTGTGGTAAGCCAAAAAAGGAATTATCCTTAGTAAAAAACCTAATATAGTACCTTAGCTATTAGCCTAAGAAGCCATATCAGATGGGGAAGAGGAGTTGAGAGATCTAGCCTGATGGTGTAATGAATGGAAACATCCAAGTTCCATCTGCCATATAGTTTTACATATTGTTTTAGTGCACCGACAAGCAACCAAAATGTCCTAACTGAGTAGGGAGTGGTTTGGGGCACCAACAAGCAGCCAAACATTCACCTCTCATTGGTGGGCTATGTAAGTCCTCTGTTTGGTTGGTCCTACCCAACCACATGAAAGCTCTTCAAAAAAGAAACACCCAAAAAGACCACAGGTATGTGAGGTATGCAAACCCTGAAACATCATTTTATTTTTATTTTGGAACATAAAAATAAAGGCACTTGCTGACCGGAGCTTGTCTGGGGAGCAACTGACAATGCTCCCCAGAAAGGGAATGCTAGGGTCCTTGTAGAATTTCTGAAGTGAGCTTCAGAAATGGGCACGCGCGCCTTATAAGGGCAGCGCATTGGGGACCTCACCTGAGCTATTGATTAGGCTCACACAATCCTAATTTACAGCTCAGGTGAGGCACAACCCAATGCCCAAAATGACTAAACCAAAAATGTTTAAAAGCAATCTGACTCAGATTTGGAAAATCTGAATCTAAGTCAGAATGTAATGAACAAGATGAACTCATCCGTTACAAATGGGCTTTAAAGCTGAAGTTTTACAATTTTGAGATAAATTATAGACCAGATAGCCAGTCATCAAAACGCCACTAGACTGTTGAGGTCATAGAGGAGGTTGTAAAATAAAATAAGGATAGTATTTTATTCAAGAAAATGATTGGTGGAAGAATGGAATATAATTCTCATTAGATATAGATTTTCTGTAGAAAATTATGGAGAACATTGAAATCAAAATATGTTCATTTGTTTAAAATAATCAGAAAGTAGCAACTATTGCTAACAAAGCCATCATAATGGTCTGAAAAAAATAAGTGATGCTCATAAAATCTTCAGACATGGGGCACAAAAATAATTATACATCTCTGAAGATTACTATTGGTTACCATTTAAATTATTGTTTACATGGCATTATCTCTTGCTGCATAGAATATCAGATGAACAAACCCATTAAGCATACTATAAGTTTAAAACTAGGTTGACACTAAAACTTTTGAAAACTATCTGATAAATTCATTGGGCCACTCAGTGAAAGCACTGAAGGAGTTAAGTATATTTTGTCACAATTGGTCATCTAGCTAAATGTGTTGAAACTAATCTATAAGTTGCACCAATGCTATGAATAAAAAAATTATTTGAAATAAAAATATAAAGCCAAGGCTGAATTCAAGTTATTTTTAGCACTAGTGGTGCCCAACCCAAAAGGGGAGCCGCCACGCATCTTTATTTGCAAATGGGCCAAACAAAGGGATTATCATAAATTAAAAAAATTCCTAATATAGCCCCTAGGTTATCAGCCTAGCAAGCCATATCAGATGGTGAGGAAGCTTTGAGGAAACATCGATGAATCCCTTTCTTGGGGTGGGACCATCTAGTACTAAAAAAAGGAAGCTTTGAGGAAACTTTTGTCCAGCGCCCGCTTTAGCTGGTGGACCATGGTGGACAACATTGGGGTAGGGGCATCAGCGACATGAGGAATAAGGAGGTATAGTTGTGGGTTATCTTTGTTAATGAGGCTGGTGGTCTCCATCGCCTCAACATATTGAGCAAGTTGATGCTCCTGAATTCAAGTTATTTATAATGATAGGTTCCTTATTTAAATTATTTTGTAAGTTCTCATCTAAATGAGCTTAAGGTTATCAAGTGTGTTGTATCTGCTCTATATTGCCCATATAGAAAAGTTTTAGTTAAGTGAGAGAAAATAAGCTATCTTTATTAATAGTAATTGCTATTAAAGACTTTCTCTTGATCTTAATTAAGTTTAGTGACCTTTTCATATTATAAGCCACCATTACATTAATTGGAAGACTTATACTGAACTTTAACAGAGGTCAGGTGTAACGGACAAGGTTGTCTCATTCATTACATTCTGACTCAGATTCAGATTTTCTGAATCTGAGTCAAAGCGCTTTTAGAAATGTTTTTCAATTCATTTTAAAAAAATGATTTTTTGGTTTGGTCATTTCAGGATTTGGGTTGTGCCTCACTCAAGTTGTAGATTAGGCTTGTGTGAGCCTAAACAATAGCTAGGGTGAGGCCCCCAAAGCGCTGCCTTTATAAGGCGCGCCTGACCATTCCAATGTTCACTTCAGAATTTTCACCCTAGCATTTCCCTTTCCCCGGGAGCATTGTTGGTTGCTCCCCAGATGAGCTCTGGTCAGTGGGTCATTTTTATTTTCCTGAATAAACTCAAAGTTGTTTTGGGGTTTGCATACCTTGCTTACCCATTAGTCTTTTCCCTCATTGAGGAGTTTTTTGAGTCAGTTGGTTTTGGACCAATTCCCCCAGAGGATTTGGCATAACCAACCAATAGTAGGTTAATGTTTGGCGCTGTCAGTGCCCCAAACCTCTCCCTACTCAGTTAGGATGCTTTGGTTGACTGTCGGTGCACCAAAGTATGGTTCAATTATATGGCGGTCAGAACTTGGGTTTTTCCATCCGTTACATCAGGCTGCACTACCACCTATCTATCTTCAATTATAGAGCCAGTGTCAATAAACATTATTGAAGATATCTATAACTAGATAGTACTCTTACCAGTCTTTAGTCACAGGCTTATTAGGTCATATTTAAAAGTAAGCTCTAATCTTAATAGTATGTTATTAAATGACCTACTCTAGTAGAATTTATAATAAAGAGAGTTGCATATAGTTTTTATACACGGATTTATTCACTGAAACAAAATAAATGCATAATGGACTAGCATGTTTGAAGTCATTTGTAATAGTTGGCAGTTTTTCATATATTATCAGGAATGTAGTTGTAGGTCACTAATAAATAGAGTTTATAGAAAGTGTAAAAAAGTAGAACTAAAAACATGTATATATATGATATGAAAATATGAACATACAGAATTAAAAAAATTAGAAATTGGAAAACTTCTATATTTTGTTTTTTGTTTTACTTTTACTATATCAAGTACTTTGCATCTTAGAACTTGTGACATCTGCGACAACTTTTGAGGGAGGAAATTTGGATGACAATAGTAAAAGAAGTTGTTAATGGTGTTCTGTTAGAAAAATAAGTGTGAGAGCTGTAACAACTGGAACAAAATTTTCTGGTTGCTAAGAATTCTATAATGATGCAATAATAGGGATGAGTAATAAGTTTTAGATCATTCCAAATGCTTAATTACAGAGCAGTGAGAAAACAAGCATATATAAAAGTATAATTGTCATTCAAATTCGTGTAGTCATTGTAAGAAAGAGAGTAGAAAGCCAAATGCAATGCTTGTTAATGAGTTTTGTCAAGGTCTTTTGACATATGGCCAGGTATTGTACTACTATATGATTAGCAGGCTGTCAGACAATTCCCCAATAATAGCTATGAGGAAAAAGTATCTACTATCATCCAGAAAGGAGGTAGTCATGAAAAGACAGATAGCATCTTGAAGACAATGAGTTTCATGTCCCCTGAAAAACTAACATAAATGAGATATGATGCTTGGTAAAGTAAGAGTAGCGTTGCCCATCTAAATTTAACTTGGACAGTAGAACTCAACCTAAATACTTCAGCATTGCAATGAAATAAATGTGACAGATTATTGAGGTTAATTTCTAGAGTTTGCATATCAAATTTTACTTGAAGTTTATTTTAGGGGTGCTCACTGTGCTCTTAATTTTTATGATAAGCTCATGAACATTTTTACTGGCGTATAGTATGATTTATTTTATAAAACTCAGGAAGAAGATACTAATTATTAGGGTGAATATTTCAAGTTGGAAAAAATGGTTTGGGCTAACTTGGTAGTACCTGCTGGGTCAACATAAAAGGTGCTGAATCAAACAATTAATTGAATATAACTTGGCAATAAAGAAAGTAATAAGTTTATGTTAAAATTCTTTGGAGACAGTGGAAAGTCCTGTTCCAGTCCAAGCAATGGCTACAGTCTATTTAATATTTGTATATTCAGTAAAGTACATGCCTAACTAGGGGCATAGAATTAGAAGTTTCATGCATTTAAATTCATCCAGGTGGATTAAATCATAGATACAGATTGAAAAGCATCTGCTTCAGACAAACTATCCAAATAGTGTTATTTATAATTTTTTTAGAAGACTGGGATCTATTCTTTGTAAAATCTGAATATCACAGGGATTTGTAAAAAAATATTATGCTCACATAATCAAGCTTGAAATAGATTAAGATTTTCAAAATTAATAATATCTATTTGTTTCATAATTTAAAAGCCATATTGTTTGATTATAAGCTATATGAGATTGATTTGGATTTTATTATTAATTACCAATATGTTATTTGAGATAGTTACTGATTAATTTTTTTGATTTTAAAATAACTGGGGTCTGATTCTAATGTATATTATGATTCTAATTTATTGAGAACAGTTTCTGATAATAGCTATATATTAATTTGTGAGCTGGCTCTTAAAGTCAACTATTACTTATGAAAATTGATTTGTAATAAATTTCATTATTTATAGCAATTATTTAAAAAATTTAGCAATATATCTCAATAGTTTTTACATTTAATTAAGCGATGACGCTCACTCTTTCAAGAGCAATTAGCCAAGACTAGGTAAGTGCTATAACCTGAAATTCAAGGTTAGTATTTATGATCTACTATTAAAATTGTAGAAAAAGATTGTTAATAGTACTAAAGCATTGATTTCTGTTTCTATTTGACTTCTAGAAATATTATAATATGAATACCTTTTTTTAATAAAGTTTTTCAAACTTAAATTTGTATTTGAATTTTTGGATGATAATATTTGTAGTATTTATTTTAATTTTAAAAAGCTTAGGTTAGGTGAAGAACTTAAATAAAGCCTTGACTAGCTATCTTTTGATTATACTAGCAAAACTTATATAGTTTTAGGTAAGCAAATAATTTCAACATCAAAACCATCAGGGCTTTATAGATATAATTTGGCATTACAGGACTAATTTGCATTAACTTAAAGGTTTGGTGAACACTGCTGGCAAAAGATGTTATTTTTTTTTGTACTAGATGGTGTGCTTAAAAATGACCAAATAAGAGTTCTTAATAGAGCTTAGTTCCTGATAGAGTTTGGAGTTGTTATCAACTTTTATAATGGTAATGCCAATTTTATAAATTTTGAAAATGTAACTAGTGTTTAATAAATATAGTCAATCCCATAAAACTCATCTAATCTAGTTGAGATCAATCACTCTCTTATATCTTATTGAGTAGTCCTGAGTACCAAAGGATCAAATATGTTTCCTGCTACAATCAACGCCATGGAAGAGCTAACTTTATGTTTCAATAATTATGTTGCCATAACTCAAAAAAACTCAGAAAACCATGTATAAATGATAATAATCAAACCACTTAAAAAACAAACCTAAAAATCTAAACTTTTACAGGTCTATGAGCTTATGACCCTAAGTTAGTGTCAAGCTTTGAGTAATTCTATGTCAAAGAGCTTAAAATGGTTTTTAGAATATATTAGAGAAACCAGTTAAGTGAAGAAGGCCATATAGTGGCATATTCTAAACTTATTAACTTTGAAAATAATGAGGTGATACATATTCAAGGAAAATATAACCATTATGATTTGGTGCTGTTATGGAATAAAAAATAGAATTGATACACCTGTTGGAAGAGTTAAAAAGTCTTAAGTTAAGGACCTTTTATTATTGTTTCATTGAGAAGTATACAAATTAAACATGGGAATAAAATTCTACTACTATTAAAGCCTTGATAAAAGTACTAGGCTAAAAAGGAAATTTTCTCAACTGAACTCAATTATATGCTGGACTTCAGCCTCATAAGATTCTAGAAGAATACATGTGCGCCACCTCTCTTTCTGGTATAAAAACGAAGGTCATAGAGTTGTTATAAACTATCAGAAGATCAACATAATAGTTAAGAAGACTTGTAATACCAATAAAATTTATTCTAAAACTGGACGGAAACATATACATCTTTATTGGACTAGCTTTAGGTTATTAGAAAATCATTTGCCACACGCACCATATGAGAAATATGTGTTAAAAATAGACAAGGATGCTTATTGAATCTTGAATACCTCAAATCCTTTGAAACTCCACAGCCACTTTTTCAAGTAGCCATAGACAGGATATTTGACACTTAGACTCTATTTTGTGTTGCTATATATATATCACTTTCTTCAGGGATATTCTTCTAGCACCTTTAACACCTACTTTAAGTCTGCACCTGACTCTGAGAAACATAGAGTTTGAAGCTGAACAAGTGCTCCTTTTTAAAAACAATTAAGGACTCTCAGACACCACTTCAGTTAGGAGAGAATTCAACATTAGAATAAAAAAGTAAAGGCTATTAATAAGATGGATCAACCCAAGTATATGAGAGATTACAGGCCTTTTTTGATATGGCTATATCTTAACGCTCGTTTGCACCCCACTCATGAACATTGAATCTCCACTTACATACTTACTGGATAAAAATGAAAATACTATGTGGATCAGAGCAATAAGAAACTTTAAGTTGCCAAGAGACATCTAATGGAAAACGCCTATCTTAGGCTATAATATTAACAAAACTTTTTTATTTAAATACATATTCTAGCAATATTTACATGGGAAACATCTTAGCTCAGCTGGACAATAATTGGATTGGCCATTCCATTGATTATACAAAAATAAGCATGAGCAAAAAGAAAGAAAAATATAGTGGCTTAATTTGATAGCTTGCGTTGATAAGTGCCATTAATCACTGACCCAATGTATACAAAATACATTTTAAGGCTATAGCTGATTGTGCCTCCTTCCACTGTCTATATATCATTTAAGATCCCAACAGGCGCTTAGCATAGGGATTTTCAGCTATAAGGATACAACTTCAAACTATAGTAAGAGCGGTAACAACACCTAAACGCTGGCAAAAGAAATATTTTACAAATTTTTCACTAAAATCTTATGAGAATTAAAGCCTCTGCAAGCTCATTAGGAAACCTGAGGAGAGTTAGGTTTTAAAGACTAAGAATGTTATTAAGTATTTTACACATGCTCTAAGGATTACACATAAAAGATTTGTTACTTAAGCTTGTAAAAGGCAGATTGGTTTTTTACATAACATTAGTAATTTAATCAACTTTTCTAGTCCCATTCTCAATTAAACAATGAAAGTTATATGTAAACACATGGGCTAGTTTAGAACGGCTATATGTGAGTCATTGGGTGATAATATCAATCAATAACTCAATTTTTGCGTTCCTTGTGCCAGACTTTAACCCTTAAATATGAGGTTGCCTTTGATTTAGTACTGGAACTGGCCCTTTAAAGATATTTCAGTTTATGTTATTGGACCCCTACCAGGACTTTTGGTGGGAATAAATTTCTTAGAATTCTAATTAACTACTTCGCCAAATAAACTTAAAGTATTGCAGTTAGAGCCAATACAGCCACACTTACCACACAGTTTCTTCATAACTAGGTAATCACATATTTTGGATCCCTAAAGTATAGCTATCAGAAAATGAAAGAACCCTCATTGCTGACATGGTGAGTATTTTGATGCACATTATGGGAGTTTATCAACCGTTTATAGCACCATATAATCCCTAGTCTATTATTATTGCAGTATGATTCAATGGAAGCTTGTCTAAAATATTAATTAAGCTAATCACTAATCATGCCTCAAGGTGATACACTTTCTTTGCGCTGCGCATTAGTTGCATATTGCCTCAGCTACCACTTTTCAATTAAGATGTTTTATATAAAAATTGACAAAAAAATGAGAAACAGTCCTTGTTGGACACAATAAGTGATGGCATTTGAAAGGACTTATCTCAAAAAATTTACTATCAGGATTTATAAGAGGAGAATTTAAGAATTTAAATTAATCTTAACGTAAATTATAGAAAAAATAATCTGATGATTAATTACAGTTAGAAGTGAAACAAATTAGTCAGAGTCCTTAGAATGAGATAAAGTTCTGTTATACCAAGCTTGTGGAAGTATAACCCACAAGTTTCAAACTATGTGGTCAGTACCAACAGTAGTTATTACATAAAAATTTCTTAATATACCACTAATACTAAACTTCTAGGTTTTCTAAATTAATATTTGCAGGTAACCTCTAATTCAAATTAGAACTTGTCTTATGAGGGGCAATGTTGAAGACTTCCCCACAGATAACTATAGCAATTCCTTGACTATAGGAGAAAAGCAACCTGATGTTCAAATAAGCTTTATAATTACACAATGGCTGTCAGGCCACCAGGGAGGAATCATTGGCGGCACATATATCTGAAGGGGGTGCTTTGAAGTTCACTTTCATGGGTAACCTCATGACTTGTTTTGCTCTTTAATAAAAAAAACTCTATAAACAAAAATTTTATTAGTGATAACCCAAAAGGTATTTTATTTAAAATCATCAAGCACTATTTATAATTCTTGAAAATGAAAGTAGGATCAATAGGGATCTTCAGGGTAGAGTCATGGGACGTGTAGGAAAGTCCCAATTCTGGGATAGGTGGGAATAGATAAAAGTGTGGATAGAGATTAGATAACAAATTGGAAATGTAAATATTCCTCAAATTCAGCATAATTTAGGCAAAGCCCCAAATATAGTATTCCAGTTGAATCGAATTCCATTCTCAAAATTATTGGGCCATTTGAAAATTGTGCCCTTCATATGAATATATTGACCTTCCCCCTGGAAAAGACTTTCACCTAATCCAGGGAGAATCCTGAAAATGAATAATAATGAATTATGATGCATTAGAACTGCTTAAGCAACCCAATGAGGTCAGCCAGCTGAATGATCAGAAATTGGCAGTTCAACATATAAAAATTTACAATGATGATTGGTCACCTGATTACCCCAAAAACTGATGAACAACTTTGAATAAAATGGATTAAACAAGCAGAAAAAACTTTTTGTGACTAATTGGCCAAATCATATTATAAAGTCAACACTGCTACAGATCCTAATGAGCATTCTAGCATACATTTCGAGAACATTTGTGCTAAAGAACAACAAATGGAACAACATCAATTATATGAGTGAGCCATCATGAAAGGTTTACTCACGGCTTGAAGAATCAAGATTATTGATAGTGCTAGACCATATCAAAACGTAATTTTGTCATAAATATAACGTGTGCAGTGTTACTTGAAATTTCAACTTTACAAATACCTTAAGTTTTATATTAAGATTAAATGTATCAATTATACACTTCAAGATTATTTTCTTGGGTTATGAGAACCTCAAATTATTAATACCTAAATAAACATATATTCTTATACCAACAGCTAATTTTGCTTTTTTATGGGGTCATAAAAGAAGGGTTGTCTCATGAGAAGTGTTGATAACAGGAAACATCAGTCAATCTTGTGATGTAACTAACTCTTCCAGGCTCAAATAATCATGCTGTTACTAATAACTTACTCCTTGTTAGGGGTAATCCAAAAGGTTCACCGTTTCAAAAATATTGCAAATATCTGCTTGGAACTTGGTAGCATGGTGTAATAGCACTAAATGTCACAAAGATAATACTCTACTGGCCAAAACTCAAAAAATACTTTCATAAACTGCCCTTAAGGAGCATATTCCATTGATCAGTCAGACTTAATCATTAAGATTTATAATAAATAATCATGATTAATTAATAAGATAAATTATCTCTCAAAAGCGTCCTACATCTTTTAAATAATAGCAAATTTTTATAGCCTGATCCTATGCCAGGTAGTTATTAAAAATAATAACTAAAACAGATTGCCATTTATTCCCAAAAATCTTTTATGTAGTAATATGTTGAGTACATGAGTTAAATACAAATTTACATTAAACTTCATTTGTAAGTTCAATCAACTAATCATTTTTTAGTACTAGTGGTGCCCAACCCAAAAGGGGGAGCCGCCACACATCTTTATTCGCAAATGGGCAAACAAAGGGATGATCATAAAGTATAAAAATTCCTAATATAGCCCCTAGGTTTTCAGCCTAGGAAGCCATATCAGATGGCGAGGAGGCTTTGGGGAAGCATTTGTTTGGCGCCCGCTTTAGCTGGTGGACCATGGCGGACAGCATTGGGGTGGGAGCATCAGATACATGAGGCATAAGGAGGTATAATTGGGGGTTTTCTTTGTTAGATGAGGCCGGTGGTGTCCATCACCTCAACATACTGAGCAAGTTGATGCTCAGCAAAATTGATGAGAGCTGGCACACAAGTAAGTGACTTGATGTGCCATTGGGTTTGGGGATAATTGGGGTTGAAAAGAGAAGTTTTTGTTGCATCAATGCACCAACTAATCATTTTTTGTAATAGTAATCTAATAATTTTCAAATGCAGAATTATATTTTATCTAATTAAGAAACATACCTAATAAAAACATTTATTTGATTTATTAGATAAAGACAAAAAAGAAAAAATTTATAAAGCACTAAATTAATTATGATCTAGATAATTTTACGTCAAATTTTCTTTTAGGACCAATTCTTACAAAGGCTAGATAATCTATCTATAAGTTTTAAACAGAATTTTGCATAAACTTATTAAAATCTGATACTTTGACCTCTGCACTCATTTATCATAAAAGCTTTTTAACCCTCTTAGTTTAACTAATTATAAACATTCAGTAAGAGTTTAATTCTTGCAAAAATACTGATTTTACATTATACAAACTCTAGTGAATCTACTCCTGAAATCTTTTAATGTTTTCAATTGGTATTAACAAATGACTCTATTATGTTCCAAGCCAATCTGGGGGATTCAATGGACGTCCAGAAATTTTAAAAGCACAACGGAGCTGGCCATTGACTTACAAGCTGACAAAGCTCTACTGGTGTTAATTAGAACTCAGGAAGTCAAAGAAATTCTATTATAGTATTCACGTCTCAAAGCCTTGTGTCGTGAAAGTAACCCATAGGGCTATCTAATGAACTCTCTATCTATATCACTCACCTTCTAGGACCTCTTAGCGACCCAAATGGGCAATAAGGTGAAATTCACACACCAGATGCTCAATCATGACCCTCATTCACAGAAAGTTAGAACACAAAACCTGACCAACTGGCGTCTCATTGTGCTGATCAAAACTTTCACAAGATCATTGCAAGGCTCCTGGACAACCATATCACCAAATTTTCTTTACCTCTTTTAAACCCCTCAAGTATGGCTTCATTCTGGGGAAGCTCATTATGGACAACTATTATGACCTTCGCACAACCTTGAACACTAACTCTTATAGGGCTAATGGTTTTATGACTCTCCAAGACTTGAAGAAAGCTTATAAAGGGGTGGCTTAGCCATAGATCAATACCTCCCAGGCCAACTTCCACACCCCACCAATAGCCAAGCAGTGTTTATAGGAGCTCTACAAACAACCTAAACTAGTGTTTTAGCTCCTACAGATTGTAGGTGCAGTATTGATCAGGAAAGGTCTCTGTCAAGAGGATCCCTGAGCCATTAATATTTAACATCACCTTTGATCCCCTTTTGGTAACTTTATAGGACAAACTGTCAGGGTCTCAGGTCTTAGATAAACCAAACACCTGAACCAATACCTTTTTTTAGTACTAGATCCTGAACCAATACCTTCACAGATGATATCTCCGCTGCAATCAGGTGCTATGAGGATTTCAAACTCACTACAATGACTTTTGTAAAATTCTCAATAGAATACTTTGTGAATGTCAACACCTCCAATATGATGGTAGCCCAGATAGCTCCCCATTATCCCCTCACAATTCAGGATGGAACACATTAAGCACATATTCCAATTTGACCTCACAACTAACCATGGAGCCGTGATGAAAGACAGCAAGGATAAGATTCTTGAGGTGGTGAACGCCAAGGTCATTAGCTGAAACTTAATGATAATAATCACTTGGGAATGGCCATAATGTCTAACGTTTTTAATTGCTTAATGTTTGGTTCTCCCTAAAAATTTTCCCTTCGCAATATACCCATTATCTGAGGCTAAACTTTCCAATTCATTATTGAATATGGGTTAACTCTTTAGCCATATCACTAACTACTATAGTCTAACCACATTGTAAAGATGGCTTAGGAAAACTTAACACAAGGATCCATGCCACCACACCTACTTCAAGTCAAAATGAACAATTGATTTCTGGAATATGGAAACAATGCCACATGAGCACCATCTATCTACTAAGCAGTGACTGCATCTCTGAGAAACTATAGAGCATTTCTGACCGATTTTAGTGAATGGCTATTAAATTATAAAGGCCATCATCTCATTCCCTCTTCAAGAACCTCTAATAACCTGACTCTTCTGGCCATAAAACGATTAGGTGCATGGGTCTATCACACCTTCCCATACAGAAGTGACAGACTGAGCTTAGCCCTCATAAATGTGAAATTGTACACAACAGGAAATTCTTCATACCCTGGATCAACCCACTGGACATGCATCTGCCCAAGTATATCTGATCTTATTCCCCCTTCACAAGGATCATCCTAAGAGGCGTTGGAAAGATGTCCCATCATATACTCTGTGAAGATGTTTAACACTCTATGGAGGGTCTTTTAATGCTCATACATGACAAGTGACTGAGCTAGCTTAATTTTAACTCCAGTAGCTGCCCTTACTGTTCTAAGACTATTGACTCCAACCTGCACCTCTTTTTCAACTGTTCAGATATCACCCTATTCTTTCCTTGAGCCCTTGAAGTTCTCTAGGTTCACCCATGGTATGGAAACCAGTTTGGAGTTGCGTTTAGGAAGCCTTCGCTTAGATTCCACCTTTCTCTTTGGGTCCTACCTATGCTAAAGCTATATGTGACATTCTTAATAACTTATTATGTGCTGCCTTCAATGCTACATATAGATGTTATCTCATATGATCACCTACACTAAGGTCCATTTTGATATGGCCCTAAAGATTTGCACTATGCTGTCAGCCATTCCCAGATCAGTCCAAACTGAAGCACAACTATAAAAAGCACAACAAACCTTCTTTAACACATTTTCACTTTCCTTAAATGGCCTTCAGCTCTGAGGTGCTCATGAGAAGTAAAAATTAACATCAACAAAATCTCACCTTGGGTTAAGAACTATATTACTACAATGGTATTTACAAATGGCACTAGCACAACTTAATGCCTTAGATTTATGTGCTGATATAGATGAGGTATTATTGCTTTATGTGCTGCAACAGCATTTATTTATACCATTTTAAGTGTAAGATTAGTCTTCTTCTTTATATTAAAGCGGCACAACATGCTTTTGAAAGTTCTGTTGATTGATTTAACTTCTAAAAAATAGTTTTTAGTGATATGGACTAGTAATGATGACAACGCATGCAGTATATAAACTGTAACAATTGGCTTTTTTGTTTGAGTCAATTAAATAAGCATTTGTTATTTCAGTACCTATTTTGAAAAAGATATAATATAATTAGACTCACCTTATAGAACTGATCATCAACAGAATTGAATTGAACGTCCATATGTTATTTATATAAATATTCAGTTAATTCTAACTTGTATATAATTATTACAATCTTATTCAGATTCTGATATACTGAATTTTTAGATCTTCTATTAAAATATAAAAGTATGGTAAGAAATACTTAATTTCTCTAGAATTGTTAACAATAATAACCTTAAATGGTTATAATTATTCCATGGCAAGATTAAAAATTTTCAGCTTCTCTATATTAACAACAAATAGTAGAAAATGCTTAAATAGAATCTTCATTTGCAATAATAAGACTGTTATATAGCTAAAGATATCACTATGTACCAATAAAAGCTATCATTGATAATAGCCTCAGTGTAGAGAAGATAACTTATATATTTGTCAAAAATTGATTGATTAAATAATAAACTATACTGACTGTTAATAATTGAATATAATACTTGATTTCCATTACGTCAGAAAAATCACACATCTATGACATTATTCTAAACTAATACAGTTTGCTCGCCCACAGTGTTGTAAAAAAGGAACTGAAATGGAGATAACGAATTGGTACTCGTCCAAAATGAATTTATTTATACCTATTTAATGTCACCAAGTCTGGGAGAAGAAATCTTAATATATGGACAATATTTTGAATGGCACACAAATGCCTAGTGCCAAAACGGCAATTTGGGTAGGCAGCTCAAGTCCAACCCCAAAGGAATATATAGTAGTGCGCTGATAATACTATTAAGCAATTCAATGCAGCCCGTGGGAGAGATGTTATTCTATAAAAAGCATCAGTATCAAAGCCTATTAGGAGGTTTGTAATTTTGACAATAGTATAGTGACTGGATTAATCAGTGCACCTCTGCTATTAGATATCTTTATCTACTTGGCTTATAAATTCTTGTTCTCTTTATAAATAAAAACTCTCATGCTGCTGTCTTGTTGTTGTATTGTCTATCAAACCTTTAAGGAAGTAGTACAACTTATCAAACCTGTTTCACTATATAGGCCATTAACGCAAATGTTGTGCTACTTTCTTGACTTGAATGGACCGTGTTGGATTTCTTCAATCCTGTCTTTGATTATTCACATAAGGCTTTTTAGGCTTTTTTTAACAGATGTGAAGTCTTAATTAAGACTTTTGATTTACTTGTTTAATCAATTTTGTCCTAAATTTGTTATAATATTAGTCAATACTTTGCCAGTACAAGGCCTGAATTTATTACTAACTTCAAATTTCAAAATACTGAGCAATCTTGATTAATAACACCTAATTTGTGAATAAACAAAACCAGGGTAAATTTCCTCTCAAGAGTCCACTAATCAATAAAATAGGGTAATTTCATTAACTAAATTATTATTTCTCTGTTAGAGTCAAAGCCTTATAGATACTGTCCAGTCCCCCAGCTATCTGCATGCTAGCCTTTACATATTATTATTTGCTGACTATCCCATATCAGATACTGATAAACTCTTGGCTAGCATGTCTGGTAGCCCTATTAATCCTAGCTTACTCCTAGCCCATACATGGACCCCGCTTATAACTCACCATATTTCTGATCCTTTTCAAGTATTGTAGATAGTAATAACATTTACTTAATAAAATAGCTCTACACATACATATATCTATTTTCCATTAGCAGTTCTCTTGACACCGCTGAACCTTAAATTAATTTAAATTAAGTTATATTATAATCAGATGAAAACGACACTTTCCTTAATGAAAAATCATACCACTAAGAAGAGCCAAAGAGTTAATTACCTTAGCAATGAAGTATTCCACTAAGAAGATCACTAATGCTATAAATACTAGTGATTTTTTAGCCTTTAAAGGTCAGGACAACAACATCTTGCCTAAAACCTAACAATTTATGTCTTCTTAAATTCCCCTTTAATAAAGAACTTTATTAATGTTTTATCTATATTTTTATATTTTTACATTCAGATTTTAGACAAAGCTTGCCTAAGCTTTCACCAATGTCCGGATTTTTTGCAGACCTTTTTTATTGTCTTGTATTGTACTACCTGTCTTTGAAAAGAACGCATTTATATTTATCCTTAAATAAACTAAAAATGACATTAAACCTATGAAGTTGCCGCCTAAAAAAGTGATGATTACTTCAGGGTGTTTTGTAACTTTCCAAGACCCAGCTATTAAGATGGATAGAACCTTGCATCTCTTTGAGACTAAAAAAGGGTCAAACTAAGTTTCTCTCACTTACCCATCTTTATGATCTATAAAATACCCTAGATGAGAGACGGGTAGCCGCTATTACCTACTTTTGGTCTCCTAATCTCCCAGTGAACTTCCCAGGCCCAATCCAATTATCATCTATGATTCATCAGAACACTACTTGCAGAAATCGAGTTAGTTATGTATAGAGTTTGAAAAATTTTAAAATATGACTGTTGCATAAAGCTAAGCCATGCCTCAAACAGAGGGCACCCCCAAGGGCGCCCTCTACTATAAAAATTGATGCCTGGTGTATTCCTCAGGTGCAAAATTTTTATTTAAAACTCACTTTTTCTCAGTTTAAAAAGTATGTATAAGCAGCAGGATTAAATAAGTCAAGTTTGATATATGGCAGCTTGTATACCACTTTTGGATCGATGATCAAACCCTGCCAAAACCCTAGAGTCAATCATATGTGGTAATTTTCTATTAAATATGTGCATAATGAATCCTCATGCAAACCCTTTAATATGATTATTTCCTATTAGGGAATATTTTTTCACCCAATCCTTCCCTCCCCTCTTCAAGCCCTAAAACCCATTGTAAAATTTTTATGTTTATTGCACACATTCTTTGTCTGCGTTGAATAGAAAAATTGGTATAAAATGAATGGGTTGATAATAGTACGAAAACTATTGTCCTAATCGAGCCCTTCACAACCAAATTAAGTATTGGCTTTCATGCTAGACAGGTGCTAACGCTCATCATTCTGATACTTGAAGGCACTTCTGGAAAGCAAGGAAATTTTTATTTTTAACTCTTCCTCCTAAGTAGCTGAGACACTTAAAAAAGGGAACCTTTAATTTAACAATTAATTCCAAAAATTGGAAACAACAAATAGACAAAGGAAAACTATCCTTCAACTATAATCCCAAGAGTACAATACAATAAATTTATAACAATCTATATATTTATGACACTTTTCAAATCATTTGCTTCACAGAATATATGGGGATAATAAATAAGGGCACAGATTAATGTGACTTATTGTAAGAAATAGAGGAGTGCTAATGTTTGACAACAGTTATAAAGTTAATCTCCTTTATAATTGATATCAATTTTAATCAGGTAACTTCTTATAAATAAGTGATTTCCACCTCAGTTAAGGTACTTGATACATCTACCAGTGTCAGTCATGGCTACCTGCTGTATAAGGATTTTATCAGTCACTTTTGTGATTTAATTATTAAGCGCCTGTATTCCCCCAGGTTGAGCAAAAAATTTATCTTTTTACACTTTTTCAATTCTGCTTTATTATATAAAAAGAAGGTATTTATATAAGTAATCTTCACTCCCAATTCTTCTGTTGGCGCCCCAATAAGAACTATCTGTCTCCAATGAATTAGCCCTCAGGAGTCATTCATAAACTATACTTACTTCATCCATCTAGTTAGATTCCATTACCAACTAGCTCATGACTCATCCTGAGGTGAAAATCTGAAAAAAGTGTCCCAAATCCTTCACTCAAATCAAGAGATCTATCCTTATTAAGATAGCAACCTGTTTGGGTGATGGGACCTTTTAAAAACTATAAGCAGATCATGTTGCATATTAGGTTATCCTGCAAGTTTTAAAATGCGTTTTGACTCTCATAATCTACCAGTAAACCCTTAATTGATTGGCGACATATCTGATCAATCCAATAAGTGAATTGGAGTATATAATGTAAAATTAATAATTGAACCACTTTTTAAACCACTGTCAGGAATCCTCAGCAACGAATAGGCGGCAATCATGAAGGATTACACCTGTTGATTAAAGTAACATTCCATAATGAATTACATCCAACAATAGTTACCATATATAATCTAAAATTCCTACATCTGTTATGGTAAAATATCCCAGCAGACTAAGCAGAAAATAATATAATCAATAAAGCTGGATTATGTGGGCATAAGAAATCCCAACAGGATTTTACAGGCGTGGCTGCTCTCTCAACCCAATGGAAACATTTTTCCAGGGTAGGAGAAAGAGCTGATTGGGTTTCAACAACTCAGTGAACCAGTCAGACAGGTTTTTGGGCAGGGATGCACTACCCGCGCAATCTGGAGTGATCTGAAGGAAGTTCCTCCTGAGGTGGCAGTAAATCAAGCCAAAATTCTTATCCAGGAGAATGTTGCATGTAGTGTGCTTAGCCCCTCGGGGGTGAGGGTCTGTTGGGAATTCTGTTAAAGGCTTCTAGAAACAGAATTAAGTTGGACTTGCCCTCAGGAGGGGAGGAAATGAGTGGCTTCTCTCATGAGGAACAGGAGAGAGAAGATGACCATCAGAAACTTGTTTGTGTGTTCGTACTATGCAGGTAAGGCTCTTTCTGAAGGCTCATCCAACATATCTAGAAACAGGGACATCATGCTAGATGATTTTCATCTAATGTGATGGACAGGGTCCTTGAACACTGCCACAAAGCAGTTGGGAAAGAGGGCTCAGGTAAGTGCCCACAAGAAGGATAACCCTGCTGTTATAACATTCCTAATCATGTGTGGCAAGAACCCTTGATTATGTAATTTTGTACTATGAGCATGATACTAGCTCCAAGCAAGAGGGACTTCCCTCTGGAAAGAGTATTTGAGGATGCAATGGGCTTGACAAAGTCAGATGAATAATATATGAGTATTTCCCTAGGTTTTCTTATAAAATGATTTATAAAATTTCAATAATTAATTTTTAACTAATCATGTTTATCAAAATATTAAAGAAGATGAATCTGCTTTATGCAACTTCTTCATTTTACAAGTTGCCACAGCTACTGAGGAAGAGCAGGCCAAGTTCTCTGCAGAGTCCGCAGGCATCTTATTGATGATGGGATAAACCAAGGGTCATTATCTTCAATTATCTCTTCTCAACCCATTCCAGAAGTAGGGGAAGGTACCGTAGAGGTTATTAAACATTTTACATTTATTACTTCGTTTTAATTTTCCTTGAAACCTGTTCTGTTGTTGACAACCTTATCACCAAATTTTTTAATTAATCTATAATTTTTTGGTGGCATCTAACTTGCCAAGTCAATATTTTTAGAGGCTTGTTCAGTCTCATCTGAAGGGGCTGTATCTGATTGGTCAGAATGCCATTTGCAAGGATTTCCATTATTGTCAACAGATTTATAAAATTATTGATTTTAGCAGCATCTGGTTGTACAGAGCGCTGTTTATAAAAATTCCGTCCTCATTGACCAATTTAGTTTATTAGAATTGGCAGCATCTGGTTGGCATAAATGCCCTTTGTGAGTATTTCTCTCCTTATTGCCATTTTATTAATAATAATTTTATGGCATCTGATTTGGCAGAATGCCATTTACAAAATTTTTTTGGGATCTTAACCATCTCCTTTATCCCTGTTTTTCACAAAAGGGAGAGTTAGGCTATGTGGCAGTCAAGCAATGCCTGACAGTTAAAGTGCTGGATTTCAAGGTTGAGTAGGTTGAAATTTGGGCTTATACAAAAAATTCTGCAATTGGAACAGTCATTTTTTTTTAAATCCAGATGGATGAGAATGGTCTATTACAATAAAAGGTTAGAGATTAATTTAAGTGACTGTTTCATCTTAAGAGAGGTTTTCCTGCTCAAAATTTTGATTTTACTTTGGCACCATACCAATTTACTCAATCAACTCCCATAGCTTACCTTTTTCAAATAATTTTGCTTTGATTTTGATTTGCTTAATGTAACGCACTGGCTCCTTCCAGTGAGCCACAAATTAATTGGGAAGCAGGTCCCAAGTCGATGGCCAAAGGGCAGACAAGGTCCCTGAGACCATTCTCCTAGTGCGTGTGCTACAGGAACCACAGATAAAATCCCCTTGGAGTACACTTGCGAGTATGCTTACCCCCAGCAACATGCCCAACTCCAAGACAAGGTGTATAGTGAGGCGATAGCTTTCCCAATCTCGCTCTCAAAGTCCAACTCTTGTTTGTATAGGCCAAACATGGCCGCTGTTAGACTAATTATCAATATAAACCTCGGAAGAAAGTAATAAAAAATAGATAAGGCTTAGGAACGGCTTTATTCGATACATTTAGACAAGTTGATAGAAAATGGAACTAGAGAACCTCCCATTCTCAAGTCCTATCTCTTATAACTCTCTGATGCAAGCATAGATCAAGCTCACTCGCCATGCCTGACGTTGTGTCTTTTGAAACATGCCATAAGCAAACCCCAATTGGTTTATGCCAGATTGAACTCCATAGCGGCTGAACCACCATACCCAAGAATCATTCCAATTCTGATTCAAATCCACCTTTAACCTATAAACCACCCACTTCAAAACCATTTGGTTCGACCCCAGGCCTGAAGAAACATCAAACCGTTGACCTTCCACAGTCTTAGTCTCAACCTGGGGTCTAGCTAAGACTAATGTTCTCTCACTCCCTCCATCTTCCACACCAGCCTGTCCTGTCTTATCAAATATCAGGGCAATGTTATGTTGAGGATAAACCTCAACTGTCACATCACCCCCCTAGACAAGAAGAACTCTCAGATCTTCCCAGGACACTTGGCGCAATCTCTGGACGTCTGCTATGTGGCCTCCTCAACTGGATGACCTTTCCACTGGACCAAAAATGACCTACGGCCCCGCACCACCTTTGTGTCCAGGATCTCCTCCACCTCATACTCCTCAGCCCCCCTTCATCTGGAAACAGAGGGGAGGCCTTCTCAGGTGGCTGCCCCAAGAATGGTTTGAGCTGTGACACATGCAACACTGATGAGCCCATGACCCTTCTGGCAACTTCAGCTCAAACGCCACCTCATTCACCGCCCTCATTATTTGGTATGTACCCAACGCCACAGGCCCCAACTTCCAGCTCCTCACAGGTATGGCATAGTTCCAAGCATTTACTAAGACCCAATTTCCCTTCTTGAAAACGCTCCCCTCTGACCGATGCCTATCTGCTTTCCTTTTCTGAGCTGCAACTGCTGCCTTTAGATTCCTTCTCAGGAGCCTCAAGGTATCCCAAGTCTCACGTGACAGATCATCTGCTTCTGGATTCCAACCCTGCTCCTGAGGCCCCATACCTTCTGGATGCTGACCATGGTTTGCAAAAAATGGGGTCATTCCGGTGGAAGAATGCTTGTGGTTGTTATATGCAAATTGCGCCAACTTCACCCAATTCACCCAATCATCCTGCCGCCCTGAGACATAGCACCTCAGATAATGTTCCAATATTTGATTTACCCTCTCAGTTTGGCCATCTGATTGGGGATGGTAAGATGATGATGGGAGGCCTTTATCTTCAAGTTAACTAAAAAATGTAACCAGAACTGAGATGTGAACTGTGAACCTCGGTCTGAAACAATCTCCTCTGGTACCCCATGTCAGGAAAAGACCTCATACATAAAGATCTGACCTGATACCTTTGCAGAGATGGCTGACCGACATGGGAAAAACTCTACATACTTTGTCAGGCGATCCACCACAACCATAAGGGCGTCCATCCCCTGGGACTTGGACAACCCTGTGATAAAATCCACACTCACTGAAGCCCATGGCCTAGATGGAATCTGAAGAGGCTTCAATTTACTTCCTGGCGCCGTACAGCGGGACTTTGACCTGGCACACACCACACATCGCTCCACATACTTCTGCACTGCAGCATTCACTCCCCTCCATGAATACTGGTGATGAACTAAATCCAGTGTCTTCTCCCTACCTGGATGTTCAGCCAAAGGATGAACGTGGTTAGCTGCTAACACCTACTGCTGCAAACTCATCACAGGAACCCAGATCCTTCCTTCATGCCGGATAAGACCTCCCCCAGACTGAGAACCCCACATGTTTCTTGCTTGCCTCCCCTTCTCTTGTCCCATCCAAGAACCACTGGCCAGACTCACTGCTCCGCTGGACAGTCCAAATTCTTCCTTAGATTCCTTCTCTCCAACTTTAGAACAGTGCAAAAAAAACTCAATAATAACATTGTAGCGGTGTTAAACTTCCTCAACTCCTCCTCAGAGAAAACCAACTCTGAATCATGACACAGCAAATCTGGCAAGATATTCTGTTTTCCTGGTTTATACTCATTCCCTAAGTCATACTGAACCAAATCTAAGTGCCACCGGGTCTGTCTCTGATTCATCAGGCGTGGGGACTTATAATATTCTAAGGCTCGATGATCAGTCATATCATAACTGGATGCCTGGCGTACAACAGGTGGTGTTGCCACTCCTCTAGTGCCGCCACTATTACCAAAATTTCCTTGTCATAGACTGGGTAATCTGTCTCATCAGGCGCCATCTTCCTTCTGAAGTAACAGACAGGGTGCTCTACCCCATCTTTACCCTCCTGCAAGGGCACCGTTCCAAGTGAAAAGTTTGACGCATCTGTCTCTACTACAAACGGTTTGTTGGGGTCAGGATGGGCCAGAACTGAGGCTGTCAACAGACTGGTCTTCACCTGCTGGAAAGCCCTTTCCTCAGTCTCCCCCAAACAAAAGGTACATTCCCAGTCAACCTTGTCAGTGGCACATCCCACTCAGCTAAATTCTTGGAGAACCTCTTTACAAAGTTTACTACTCCCAAAAAATTCCGCAATTCAGTCTGATTCCTGGGGGACTTCCATTCCTTCACTGCTCGCAGTTTATCAGGACATATCGCTAACCCCCCTGGAAAACCACATTTCCCAGGAAAGACACTGAATCCTTATTAAACTCACACTTGGATGGCTTAAACTTCAAACCCCCTGGCTTACCACCTCCAGAACACTCCTTACATGCCTCACGTGATCTTGCGTCGACCTGGAAAATATCAGAATATCATCCATATAGGCAACTCAACACCTACCCACCAAATCCCCCAACACACAATCAATCATGCATTGGAAAACTGCGGGGGCATTATGCAGCCCAAATGGCATAACCCAATACTCAAAATTCCCCAAGTGACACTTAGATGCGGTATACTTCTGATGCTCTGGCTGCACTGGAATCTGATTGAACGCGTCAGCCAGATTCAATATAGTGAACACTACACACCCTGAATCATAGGTAGAATCTTCCAGGAGTGGCATTGGATAAGGGTCAGGCTCTTTCACCGCATTGAGGCACGGAAATCCACAAAAGGACGTAGCTCCCCACTCCCCTTTGGCACCAGCAACACTGGTGGTTTTCCATAGACGATTTGGACGGCGCAATCAACCCCAAACCTAGCATCTTATGGACATATTCATCAAGAGCCTCCAGAGAGCACGGAGATTCAATGGATAAACTGGACATCCCCTTGGTAACTCAGAGCCCTCTTTGAACCGGAATCTAAATTCAAAGTCCCCTGTAGATGGGAAGGGTGCCTCACCCTTGGGCTCAAACACTGATGCAAACTCTTGGTACTCCTCTGGCAAACCCTCCAATGGTGCGACTGAAGATATTCCCCCATTAGTTTCACTGATGACCCCTGGGACTGGAACTCCCACTCCCACACATCTGATCCTTCTCTCGACATGAGCACTTTTCCCTTCATCATATCAAACTGTGGATGGAATTGATGCCACCACCTCATCCCTAGTACCACTGGGTGAGGCAAATGAGCCACAGCATGAAATTCTTCATCAAACTCATCTGAGCCTTGTCTCAACAGTATCTTGGCCTGCACCTTCCATACCGCAGTCCTCTTGGTGGCATCTGCCACAACACAAATCCATCCTCCTGCAACGGCAATCCACATCTTCTTTCCCACTCCTCATTCACATAATTCTTATCAGCCCCAGTTTCCACCAGGCCAGGACCTTTCCACACTCCTTCTTTCTAGGACCTTCCCACACTTCTACGGGTAGAAATAAATAAGAAATAAAGCGAAGAAAGCGATTTATTCTGGGACAATGGCTTCACTGGCTTATTGCGGAAGTTATAAGGATCATTTTTCTTCTTTGGGGCCTCAGGGGCCTGAGCGTGGGCCTCAACCATCGCCGCTCCCAGAAATTCGCCGCCCTCCCAAGACTCCCCTTGACCCTTTCCTTCCTCCTCCACATACCTGAACCCCTTTTGGCTGGACACAGGCTTTGAACTTGCTAGTCTCATTGCCTCCTTCCCATGGAAACTACTTGGGAACCGCATCATCTCCTGGCGAGCCTGGGCCAAGGCCACCTGCCACTCCACCTGCAAGGCCAAGGCCACCTCTTCCTCCAATGTCAGTGCAGGCCGCACTGCTGCCATAGCAATAACAAATCAGCCTGCAAATTCTGACGGAACATGCGAGGAAGCTGGGACTCTGATGTCTTGGTTGCTTTAGCCAGTGCCTGGAACATCTGAACATACACCTCTACATACTTCCTCCCCTGACTGCACTGCAGTAAAGCTGACCAAGCTGAATCTTGTACCTCATCTGGGCATGCTGCTCGGTCAATCAAGTCCAAACACTCCTCTGCTGAGTCAGGCAGCCCCGCCTGCTGCTCCAAAAGTTCATGTACCCAATTTTGAAAGCTTCATGGGCAAGGTCACATAAAAATTGCTTCAACTGTAAAGCAAACGAGTCTTCACCCCCTGAAGCTTTTGTCAACCGCCCTTGAAACTGAACCTGGCTAAACGTCTGATGGATCAGCTCCAACTCCTCTGAGCTTAGCATTGATGGAATCTTCCCTCCAGTCTTCACCAGTCCTACCACTTTCCCACCACACCGGGACACACACTCAAGCACCCAATATACCTCATGAAGCAAAAACACTGTGGAAAATATCACCATTAGAAGCGTCGCGGTATGGTGATACCACACAGGGAACACAACTGCTTTTGGCTCCTCTTTTGCTTGCCACCACAATGACAGGAAAGTAAATGAGTTTTATTTAATGTAACGCACTGGCTCTTTCCAGTGAGCCACGAATGAATTGGGAAGCAGGGCCCAAGTCAATGCTCAAAGGGCAGACAAGGTCCCTGAGACCATTCTCCTAGTGCGTGTGCTACAGGAGCTATGGATAAACACCCCTTGGAGGACACTTGCGAGTATGCTTACCCCCAGCAACATGCCCTGACTCCAAGACAAGGTGTATAGGAGGCAATAGCCTTCCCAATCTCGCTCTCAAAGTCCAACTCCTGTTTGTATAGGCCAAACATGGCCGCTGTTAGACTAAATAATCAATATAAACCTCAGAAGTCAGTAATCAAAATTAGATAAGGTTTAGGAACGGCTTTATTTGATACATTTAGACAAGTTGATAGAAAATGGAACTAGAGAACCTCCCATTCTCAAGTCCTATCTATTATAGCTCTCTAATGCAAGCATAGATTAAGCTCACTCGCCATGCCTGACGTTATGTCTTTTGAAACATACCATAAGCAAACCCCGATTGTTTTAGGCCAGATTGAATTTCATAGTGGCTGAACCACCATACCCAAGAATCCTTCCAATTTTGGTTCAAATTCACTTTTAACCTATAAACCACCCACTTCAAAACCATTTGGTTTGACCCCAGGCCTGATGAAACATCTAAACATCGACTTTCCCCAGTCTTAGTCTCAACCTGGGTCTAGCCATGACTAATTCTCTCTCACTCCCTCCATCTTTCACTCCAGCCTGTCCTGTCTTATTAAAGATCAGGGCAATGTGATGTTGAGGATAACCCTCAACTGTCACACTTAAAGTGATCTTTTCACCTTGGGTTATCCCAGGTATCTATTTTCTAATTTAAGGTGCCATGTTTGAGTCTTCTGTCTAAAGAGGGACATAGTGCTTGAAGCGACCATCTTATAAGAATTTCTAAAGTATACAAAGATCTTGCTGATTTTAAAACAAATACTGTTCTGTAGTCTTTAAATGATGGTAATTTGACTTGGAAATTACACCTGAGGCTGGGTGAGAACTTAGAATGGGCTAGCTGCCACTCATTTCTCATATAAAGTGTGTCCTAAATCAGTGAGTTGAGTAAGATGCAGATCCCTGGTTAGCGCCCTTCTAGGTACTAAAGGGGAAAAAGGTTCTATTCAGTCTAATAGCTGGGTCCTGGAACTTTATACCCATACCAAAAACCAAAATAATTCTATACAGTCTATGGTAATAGATTACTAAGTGAATATTTAAAAGATTTTAATAAACCTTTTTATCTAATATAAATCAGTAGAGTTTTTCTGCTAAGCATCACTTTTCAAAAATCAATTCAGCCTGAAATTTAGCTCCAATAAAGAGATTTACAAAAACTATTAGCAACTATGGCGGGAAATCCCACAAAAGAACCCGCAGGCTATGCCAAACGAGCCAGCACCACCCCAAACAAAGCAACCCTCGGTTACTCACCTCAGGGTCAACCAGAATCACCTGCTCTCAAGCAGCAGCCATGAAAGCAGGCACCACCCTCCAACCTGGAGCTACTTCAACTAGCGCAAGTTCACCTGATCGCACTTCTGCAACCTGCACGCCTAACAGCTCTGTGTGCGCTGCCTCCCACCAACCCGCTGGGCCCCCTCCAACCAAGGAGGCCATCACCCACGCTGTTTTAATGGCGTCTGCTCAGTTGAATGCAACTCAGCCCATCCAGGAATTCACCTCCCCCATTGTGTCAGCTAATTTAGCCCCATCTATTATTGCTGACGCCGTATTTCTGACTCCCTTCATGAGGGGCGATACCCAGCTACCTGGCCCCAAACCCTCAGATGTAAGGTTGGATTAGCCGCACATTCTGGTTCACTAAGCACCAAATTGGGACAATCTACTCTTCCCAATGAGGTTTCAAATGGTTCAGATTTTGGAACTTCACACCAGTTCCAATCTCACCCATCCCATTTAAACCCTGTAATTGGCACTTCTCAAGTCGGCACTTTATCTCCATATGCTGAAAACGACCAATTCACCAATCAGCTAATGAGTTTTGCCCACGAAATCACAACAAATACTCGGGCTGAATTTACCCAAATAGATTGGGATGGTGATGAAACATCGCCCTCCTCCCAATTGGCTGGATTTAATTCTAATCTGGATGGGCCTCCCCAATTTAGCGAGGCCTAACAATCACCTGGCCCCCAAACCCTCGGATGTAAGGTTGGATTAGCTGCAAATTCTAGTTCACTAAGCACCAAATTGGGACAATCTACTCTTCCCAATGTGGATTCAAATGGTTCAGATTTTGGAACTTCACACCAGTTCCAATCTCACCCGTCCCATCTAAACCCCATAATCGGCACTTCTCAAGTCGGCACTTTATCTCCATATGCTGAAAATGACCAATTCACCAATCAGCCAGTAAGTTTTGCCCACGAAATCACAGCAAATACTCGGGCTGAATTTATCCAAATAAATTGGGATGGTGATGAAACATCTCCCTCCTCCCAATTGGCTGGAGCTAATTCCAATCTGGATGGGCCTCCCCAATTTAGCGAGGCTAACAAACCGCCCCTCAATTTAATATGACGCCAGCAACTGCTGTAACATTCCAGCAATAAAAGGGAACTCCGCAAACTTGTCCAAACCACCAGCTCACACTCAACCTGCAATTGCAGCCCAAAGCAAACACAAACGTACCAAAGGAGCCACTGGGGCGTGGCAAAAACCTCTGGCACCAACGCTACCCAAAGCTGATCCCCGTGAAGTGGCGTTTATTGCTGATGTTAAGAAGAAATGGGCCAAAACTAGAGCTCAAAAAGCTCTACCTCGCTCAACCCTCTCCCACGCAATTTGCCTTTATCATGGGCATAACCCTGTTGAATTCTATACAGAGGATTACTTCTCATACTTTGCAGCGATTGCAGAGACATTCTCAATTAACACCACCATCCATGAATCAGTGTAGGGCCACTACATCGATGTGAGCTTCACTGAAGCTGCCCTTGCTGACCATGCTGCCACCCTCCAGGTCATTATTTCACGCGGATCTCTTCGCATCTCCCGCACACGCTCTCACCTGGAGAAAATTTCATGGGTTACTTTTTCCAACCTACCAACGACTGTTGATACTGAGTCTCTTAAACTGGCACTCCATCATGGTTTACTGGAGTTTGGGTCTGTTCTTTCAGTGGACTTTAGCGTCCCCTCTTACTATGCTCCCACTCAAAGAGCTCGCACTGCTAGGGCGTCGTTCATCCCCTCCCCCACTGTATCCCGCAACATTGAGGTTATTCCTCGTGTGGCGGTAGTTGGGGCATGCCCTGAGATCTTTTTTGTCGACCCTGATCAGGCGCGCCCCCGGTGTTCATGGTGTAATGCCCTTGGACACTTGTATAGTGGCTGCACAGCTCGAAAACAAGCCCTCTTAGCCACCACCCAGGGGCCTAAACCAGGCCAAAAACGATCCCACGTGGCCGCAGCAGCAATCCCACAACCCACACAATGGGTTCCCGTTCAAGACCTGTCCCCTGAGGCCTTACGCCTAGCAGTTGAAACAGCTAACCCTACTATTGGTATGGGATACCTTCGCGCTCATGCCCCCCTTCCAGTGGGCACCCCCTCCAATCTCCCAGAGTCAACTCCCCTCTCACCAAGCGCAAGGCATCTCCCAAAGGGTGCCCCTCGTCAGCCACCCCCACTCAGTGATCCGCGGCACCCCCACCAACCTCTACCAGCGATTTATCGCATCAACCCTCAGCTCCCAATGGAGCTATGCCCACCAGCATGGACTGGCAACCCGCGGCCTGCGGTAGAAGTGCCACCTCAAAGTCCTACCCCAACCCCACAGTCCATTTTGCGCGTATCCTTTGCAGTGTGGGAGGAAGTGAATATGGACTCAGACTCATCAAATGGGGACACCGCGGAGGTCACCATTGAGCACCCTCAGGTCCTTCCCCTACAACGGAGTGGGGGCAGCATCCTAGGCTGGTTTACTGGGTCCTCCGCCCCCCACCCTCTCCTTCCCCTCAGAACCCTCGACGCTCCTCACGGATTGCAGCTAATAGTCAAGCTAAAGGACTCAAAACTAGCCGCCTCACAGCAGCAGGTTTAAGCGCTGGCAACCCCCAGGACATGGAGGGGAACAGCTATGAGTCCCCATGGCAGCACCCTGGCCCTGCAATCCATCAACGCAAATGGGTTGCGGGACTTTAAGCGGAGAGCCCGCCTCCTCCGAAACTTCAGGTCAGCACAAATTGACATCGCTGCTGTCCAGGAGCCCCATATTCTCCCCACGAACAATCTGCATGGAATGAACAGTTTGGAGGCAACTCCTTCTGGACAATCCATGCCGCCCTTATTGTTTTGAATCCCCGAGTTAAAACACATTCTTTTTCACAATATCTAGGTGGCCGCCTCATACTGGCCAAACTCACCACTCCTGACTTCTCCTTCTTCGCTGCCAGCATCTACCTGCCTAATGCAGGTCAGGAGCAAAATCGGCTCTTGGAAGAGCTCCTCCAACTCAATCTCCCACGGAATACAGTCCTCTTAGGAGATTTCAACACAACCATAAGTCGCGTCCGTGACTCTTACCCCCTGCAGCAAAGGAACGCCCTGGATCAAATCGCCTCCAGGATTTCCTTCGCTTGAGTGGCTTTATAGATGCGCTTCCACCCTCCGCGTCTGGCCTAGGTTTCATGACTAGGATCCAGTATGATGGAGGAGCTTTCCAGTCAGCGTCACGCATAGATATGGCACTGATTGGCCCCCTGCTAATTGGCCGCGTCTCCTCTCCCATCTCTCGTGACAACCATCTGAGTGATCACAGGTCACTCACCATTGTCCTCACCACCACACTTAGACCGTCGCGTAGGTTCTGGCCTAGGGTTGCCCCAGCTCTTCTCAACAACCCCTTCACTAAGGAGAAGCTGTCTATGACCATCCGGGAGACTCTCACCTCCCCCACCCCACCTGCTTGACCACAAGGCTAGATGGACGGTGACCAAGGAGGGCATCACCCGCGTTGCTTACAACTGTGCCAAAGCCCAGATGACTGCAGCTCGCGCCAGAGTCAAAAGGGCGGAAGCCAGAATCAGACATCTAGAGCGAAACTGCCAGCCTTCGCCCTCTCCCAGATGGTTGGAAGACTGGGAAGCGGCGCAGGAAGCACTCCGCTTGGAGCTCACACTGCAGGAAGAACGGGCAGCAAACTTTACAACATCTCGTTACTATGCTCAATGGGAACGCCCCACCCGCTTCTTCTTTCAGAAACAGAAAGCCCGGTCAACAGCGCAGGATATTACTGCACTGAAGATTGGCACTACAACCACTTCAGATAAGGAGGAAATCACGCAGGAACTACACCGCTTCTACTCCAGCCTCTTCCATTCCACCCAGGTGGACCCATCGGACATCCAAGACTTCCTGTGGCGGGCACCAGAGCCGCCCATTGACCCACGGGCCGATGAGGCTCTACTGGCGCCTATTTCCATCCAGGAGGTGATGGAAACCCTTCTGAAATCCCCACGGCTTAAAGCCCCAGGCCCAGACGGAATACCCTTTGAGGTGTACCTTCTGGAACCTGCAGTGATAGCCAGAACCCTCCGCGACCTCTTTGCTGCACTCTTGGTGAATGGCGAGGTCCTCCCAGACTCAGAGGCTCAATCACGACCCTCATTCACAAGAAGTCAGACCGTGAGAACCTGGCGAACTGGCGCCCCATAGCGTTGATCAACACAGACCACAAGCTCTTCACGAAGCTTCTGGCCAACCGCATCACCAAATGGGTGTCACCTCGCCTCTCCCCATCCCAGCACGGTTTTATTCCGGGGAGGTCGTTATGGGACAACTATAATGATCTTCACGTGACTTTGACTGCTAACTCTCGTAAGGTGAATGGCTTTGTGGCTCTCCTGGATATGGAGAAAGCATATGATCGGGTAGCCTGGAAGTATATTGATGCTTCCTGGCCCGCTTCCATCTCTCCCACCTGCAGCTAGGCGCTGGATATCAGCGCTCTATGACCAGCTCCACACCAGAGTCCTGGCGCCAATGGGTTTTACAGTGGCAGTACCAGTTGGACAAGGTCTCCGGCAAGGGGACCCCCTGAGCCCTATCCTTTTTAACATCACCCTTGACCCCCTCTTGGCCTCCTTACAGGACAAGCTAACAGGGATTCTGGTCCCAGGTAAAGCCCCCACACGCACCATGGCATTTGCAGATGACACTGCCATTGCATTTGGCTGCCCTGGGGATGTTGCCCTCGCTGCTGTGACCATTGAGAGGTACACCAAGGCGTCCAACGCCATGGTCAACACCTCCAAGACAACAGTTGTACAGGTCGGCTCCCCCACCTTCCCCCCACCATTTGGTATTGAACCTGAGCGCGGTACCTTCCGTCACCTGGGCGTTCTCACCAACCAACAAGGAGCTGCGCTAAAAGACAATGAGGACTTGCTCCTTGCAGTAGTTAACTCCAGGATTGCCAGCTGGAACCGGCGGCACATCACCCCCAGGGTCGAGCTCTGATGGCCAGTGTTCCTCCTCTCTCCAAAGTCTGGTTCCTAGCGCACGTCTGCCCATTCACAGATGCCTTTTATACGCGGCTCAATGTACTCCTCCGCTGTTGGATCTGTGGCTCAAACCATCCACCAATGGCCCTCTCAACCATTGCCTGACCCTGCAATGAAGGGGGCCTAGGGCTTCTGGACACGCGATCCCACGCCACCACAATCTTCCTGAAGTTCCTATGGCCGATTGTCTGCTAGGACGCGACCCCCATGCCCCAATGGGCGCCCGCCCTCCGCCAGTCAGTGTCAGCAGCTCTGGGTCTTCCTAGAGCATCTCTGACCTCATTAGGGGAGTGGCTCACAAACCACCCAGGCCATCGCCTAAAACCATCCTCATCCCCCTACTGGAACCAGGCTCTCCTTGCCCTGAAACGAGTAGGCGCGCGGATCCACCATGCCTTCCCATACAGAAGGGAAGGCCCTGGCCTCAGCCCCCGTCGCCATGCAATTGTGCACAATGGACAAGTTGTCACAACTCGCCTCAACCCCAAGATCGTCCTCCCATCCGCCCAAGACTCCTTGAGCTCCTCCCTCCCTCCGTGAGATTTGACCTTAAGGAATTGTGGAAGGACGTCTATCACCCCATCCTGTCAGCAAAGGTGTCCAACACCTTATGGAGGGTACTCCACTGTTCATACAGGACAGGGGACCGGACTGGCCCTACCTTCCAGCACCGAAGCTGCCCCCGCTGTGTGGAGCCTATTGACTCCCACCTCCATCGTTTTTTCACCTGTCCAGGTGTCGCCGCATTTTGGCCAAAGGCCCGCGCGCTCCTCCATGCACAGCCCTGGTCTGGACACCCTGTGCAAGACCTCATGTTTGAGCAGACATTGCCTGGTTGCCACTGACCCCTCCGTGTCCTCGCCTATGCCACAGCCATCTGGACCATCCATAACTCCTTCCTTCGTGCTGCCTTTGACCAGCAGGTGTGGACCCTTCCACACATGATCACCCACTTTCAGGTACACTTTGAGATGGCCCTGAAGGTCTGCACTATGTCGCCAACCCTCCCCCGCTCAGTTGTCACTGCAGCACGGCTCTGGCGCGCAAACCCCCTCCCTTTCTCGATGCCTCCTCCCTCCCCTTCCCTCGCCTCAGGCTCTTAGGAGCCCAGGCGTAATTCAATAAACATCGATGAATCCCCCCCTTGGGTTGGGACCATCTAGTACTAAAGAAAAATGAAAGTTAGCTGCTTCAGACTCTGTGAGTTAGAATGATTTTCTCCCTAGTGCCTTATTGTCCTACCAAGTTAGCTATCACAGGATGATTAAGATGTCCCCTTTACAAGCCCTATATGGGCGCCACCACTTTTGCCTTCCAGCCTTCATCCTATCCTTGAATCAGCTAATCTAAGCAATGTAGAGATTACCCTGCGACAGCTAACAGATGAGATCATACGTCTCCAAGCTATGGCTAATGTATCTATAAAAACTACCAATTTTAGAGAAGGGGCTCAAGCCAACGAGCACCGACCTGCGCTCCCTGAATACTCTTTAGGAGATCTCTTCTTGTTCTACCACCATCGCCTTGGGGGCAGAACCCATAAGCTTACTACCACTTGGTCTGGTCCTTATTGGGTGATGCACCATAGGAGCCCTGAATAGTCTAACGCTGCTACTTGTACTGGCACTGTAGTTAATCGCGTCCACATCCATTTTCTGCGCAAGTACTATCCCCCTCAGCAAGATATTGAGGGGGGTGTTGTTGGGATTCAACCTGCTCCCAATTATATCAATTCAAATTATCCTACCTCCAATACCTCTCCAAATTTTCCTCTCACGGAGCATTGTTTTCTGTCCCCTAATCAATTTGTCAAAGGAAAGCCTGCTGTTGACTCCCCACCTGATCAACATCAGGATGCTGAAGATCTTGCTGGTGGAGGACGTCGCTACCCTGAAAGGATTAGGAGGAAAACCTCACCTATAAATATCCGCTCCTTTTCTTAAATAAAGTTACGTTCTTATCTCCAATTCATTCTTAGTTTTACTTATTTCTAGAGCCTCTGTACAGCAAGCTCCTCTCCGGCCATCAAC